>CAUYQV010008632.1:0-44936 GCA_963574575.1 Galagoides demidoff | reverse complement strand
TGTGCAGAAACTTATAAGTTTGATCAGGTCCCAAAAGTGTATTTTTGACATTACTTCAATTGCCCGAGGGGTCCTCCTCATAAAATTTTTGCCCAAGCCGATTTCTTCAAGTGTTTTCCCTACACTTTCTTCTAGTATTTTTATGGTTTCATGTCTTAAGTTTAAGTCTTTAATCCAGTGAGACTCTATCTTAGTTAATGGTGAAAAGTGTGGATCTAGCTTCAGTCTTCTACAGGTCGCCAGCCAGTTAGACCAGCACCATTTATTAAATAGGGAATCTTTTCCCTACTCAATGTTTTTAATTGGCATGTCAAAGATCAGATAATGGTAGGTAGCTGGACTCATCTGTTGGCTCTCTATTCTGTTCCATACATCTACCTCCCTGTTTTTTTGCCAGTACCATGCTCTTTTGATCACTATCAATTTATAGTATAGTCTGAGGTCTGGTAACTAACAAAAACCTACTTTGTTTTTGTTCCTGAGTAATGTCTTTGCTATTTGAGATTTTTTCTGATTCCATATAAAATAAAGTATTATTTTTTTTCTAGATCTTTAAAGTATGACAGTGGAGCTTTAATGGGAATTACATTAAAATTATATATTGCTTTGGGTAGTATTGACATTTTAACAATGTTGATTCTTCCCAGCCATGAGCATAGTATGTCTTTCCATTTGTTAACATTGTCAGCTATTTCTTTTCTTAGAGTTTCATAGTTCTCTTTATAGAGATCTTTTGCATCCTTTGTTAGGTAAACTCCCAAATATTTCATCTTCTTTGGCACTACTGTGAACAGAAAAGAATCCTTGACTGTTTTCTTTATATAGTATTGGTGTATATAAAGGCTACAAATTTATGAGTGTTGATTTTGTAACCTGAGATGCTACTGTATTCCTTGATCACTTGTAAGAGTTTAGTAGTAGAATCCCTGGTATCTTCCAGACATACAATCATATCATCTGCGAAGAGTGAAAGTTTAATCTCTTCTGACCCTGTATGGAAGCCCTTGATCACTTTTTATTCCCTAATTGAGATGGATAAAACTTCCATTACAATGTTAAATAGCAATGGAGACAATGAGCAACCTTGCCTCGTTCCTGATCTGAGTGGGAATGATTTCAACTTAATTCCATTCAATACAATATTGGCTGTAGGTTTGCTGTAGATGGCCTCTATCAGTTTAAGAAATGTCCCTTCTATACCAATTTTCTTAAGTTTTCTGATCATGAAGGGATGCTGGATATTATCAAACACTTTTTCTGCATCAGTTGAGAGAATCATATGGTCTTTGTTTTTTAGTTTGTTTATGTGATGAATTATATTTATCAATTATGTATGTTGTACCATCCTTGAGATCCTGGGATAAAACCCACTTGGTTGTGGTGTTTAATTTGTTTGATGTGTTGCTGGACTCTGTTCGTTAGGATCTTGTTGAATATTTTTGCATCAATATTCATTAGTGATATTTGTCTGTAATTTTCTTTTCTTGTTGGATCTTTTCCTGGTTTGGGGATCAAGGTGATGTTTGCTTCATAGAATGTGTTGGGTAGTATTCCTTCTTTTTCTATATTTTGGAAAACATTGGGTAATATATCTACTAGTTCCTCTTTAAGGTTTGGTAGAATTCTGAAGTGAAGCCATCTGGTCCTGGGCTTTTCTTTTTAGGGAGATTTTGTACAGTTGATGCTATTTCAGAGCTTGATATAGGCCTGTTCAACATTGCCACTTGATTCTGGATAAGTCTTGGGAGATGACGTGATTCCAAGTATTGGTTGATTTCCTTCAGATTTTCACATTTCTGGGAATAAAGTTTCTTGTAGTATTCATTAAGGATTTTTTGAATTTCTAAAGGGTCTGTTGTTATTTCATCTTTACTGTTTCTGATTGATGAGATTAGAGATTTTACTCTTTTTTTCTTGGTTAGGTTGGCCAAAGGTTTATCTATTTTATTAACCTTTTCAAAAAACTAACTTTTTGATTTATTGATCTGTTCTATAATCCTTTTTTTTCTATTTCATTTAATTCTGCTCTAATTTTGGTTATTTCTTTTCTTCTGCTGGATTTGGGATTGGAATGCTCTTCCTTTTCCAGATGCTTGAGATGTCCCATTAAGTTGTTAACTTCCTCTCTTTCCGTTCTCTTGAGAAAGACTTGCAGTGCTATAAATTTCCCTCTTAGGACTGCCTTTGTGGTATCCCAGAAGTTCTGATAACTCTTGTCTTTGTTATTATTTTGTTCTAAAAATTTGGTAATTTCCTTCTTGATCTCATCTCTTATCCATCTATCATTCAGCATGAGGTTTTTAGCTTCCATGTTTTTGTATGACTCTGCAGATTCCTGTTGTTACTGAGTTCAACTTCTATTCCATGATGGTCCAAGAAGATGCATTGAATAATTTCTATTCTTTTAAATTTGCTGAGGTTAGATTTGTGACCTAAGATGTGATTGATTTTGAAGTATGTTCCATGGACTGATGAGAAAAATGTGTATTCATTTTTATTAGACTGAAATGTTCTGTAGATATGTTAAATCCAAAAGTTGAATAGTTAAATTTAAGTCTAAGATTTCTTTGCTAAGCTTCTTATTTGGAGGATCTATCCAACACTGCCAAAGGAGTGTTAAAATCTCTGACTATGATGGAGCTGGGGAAATTAAGTTGCTCATGCCAATTAGAGTCTCTTTTATAAATTAAGGTGCATTCTGGTAGGCTGCATAGATATTGATAATTGAGATCTTATCATATCGAGTATTGCCCTTAATAAATCTAAAGTGGCCATCTTTATCTTTGGTTACTTTTGTTGGTTTAAAAACTATTGTATCTAGTTGATCCTATGAACAAAATTGCAACACCTGCTTTTTTCTGTTTTCCATTAGCCTGGAATATAGATGACCATCCCTTCACCCTGAGTCTGTATTTGTCTTTTAAGGTAAGATGAGATTCTTATATATAACAGATGTCTGGTCTGAATTTCTGTATCCAATCAACCAATCTGTGCCTCTTTAGAGGACAATTTAACCCATTCACATTGATTGATAATATTGATAAAGCTGGTAAAATTTTAGGTATCCAGTTTTTCGAAACTCCAGTGGACATTTTTAATCCTTTCGCCACTGTGGAAGTTGATCAATAGTTTCTGAGTTAGTTTACTTTTGTGGTGGAGGATTGCACTGGTCATTATGGAGGATAGGTCTGAGAATATCCGGGAGAGCTGGTTTAGTTATCCTAAATTTCTTCAACATATGAATGTCATCAAAGTATTTAATTTCTCCATCATAAATGAAACTCAGTTTAGCTGGATACAGAATCCTGGGTTGAAAGTTATTTTGTTTTAGGAGATTAAATGTTGATGACCACCCTCTTCTTGCCTGAAAGGTTTTGGCAGAGAGATCTGCAGTCATTCTGATATTCTTCCCCTTGTAGGTTATGGTTTTCTTACATCTCACTGCTTCAAGATTTTCTCTTTAACTTTAGTGAAATTAATTGTGATGTGTCTGTGGAATGTTTTATTCAGGTTGAGTCGTGCTGAGCTTCTGAAGCTGTCAGCTATCTGAATTTCAGGATGTCTTGGCATATCTGGAAAGTACTCTTCATAATTTCATAAAGAAGAGCCTCTATGTTTTGTGAAACAACTTCGTTGCCTTGAGGAATTCCTATAAGGCGAATATTAGTTTTCTTCAAATTATTCCAGAGCTCTCTGAGAGAATGATCCATTTTTGCTTTCCATTTATGATCCACTTTGGACACTTTAGCATATTCAGAAACTTTGTCTTCTACCTCCAAGATCCTTTCTTCTGCCTCCTGCATTCTATTACCAAGGGATTCTACCATATTTTTCAGATCTTTGAGGGCTACAATCTCTTGCCTCAATGTTTCAATATCTTTCGTGGTCTTGTCTTTGAATTCATTGAATTCTTGAGTGAAATTTTGGAATGCTCCTTGAATTTCTAATTCTATCTTTGCCTCTATTCTATTAATCTTATTTGCAATACAAATTCTGAATTTGATTTCTGACATCTCAGCCATATTTTTATAAAGGGGATCTTCAGTTTCATCTGCTACATCCTTTCTTGGGGGTGTTGACCTACTCTGGTTATTCATATTACCAGCCACATCCTTTCTTTGGGGATTTGATCCACTCTGGTTTTCATATTACCAGAGATTTCCCACTGATTGCATCCCATGATTACTTTACCCCGTTTGGCTTTTCCCCTTGAGTTTTGTCAAGGACCCATATGGTGTTATGGCCTGAGAGACGGGGGACCTTTTTGGTGTGGTGGGGACTAAGTGGTTCTGTCTTATTTTCAGCTGGTCTCTGTCCTACCCTAGGGAATCAGTTACACTTTGTTGAAGTCTCTGTTGTGGAGAAATACCAGCAATTAAGTCTCCCACACCCCACAGACAACAACTGGGCAAGGAAAATTAAACCTTCCCTCAACCATACACCCAGGGTGCCACTTTGGATAGTCTTTGAGTGATTTGCCTGGTTCAAGGGGTCTCAATCCGTTGTCCCAGTCAACACCTGTCTCAGGTGGGAGAATTCAAATGTCTCCGGCAGCTAGATAAGAGGGGTCTGCTCACATCTCAGATACAACTTGCTCCAGTGCTCCGTGAGGGCAAAGGGACCCACCCAGAAAATGAATTAGTCTCAGAAGGTTGGTACCTCCTTCCCACCTTGCACCCAGTCACTGGTAATCCCACTCCAGCAAGCAACTGCTCCTGGGGTTACAACTGCCAGAGTCACCCAGAAATCTGAGTCTGGCAGGGGGAGATGAGGCCTGACAAGCTCATTATAGGCTGGGGCAGTTCACTCAGTTCCAGCCCTGCACCTAGTTGATGTTGCTATAGCTAAATTCCTCTGCAGGTCAGATGCTGCTAGAGCTGATAAAAAACTCATCCCTGGGCAGCAAGCAATTAGAGTTTACACTCAGATGTCAATTCCAGCCTCTGCCCACTGACTGCCTTTGTCTCAGCTATATTCCCCTGTGGGCTAGGTGCTATTATGGTCAGATAAGCAGTCCCTGTAAGTCTGTGAGCTGTGTGTATTCTAGTCCCCGCCCTCCACCCAGGTCAGTACTCACAGAATTTCCCAAATCTGCTCTGCCAGTGACTGTCACAGGAGAAAAATTGCCAAAACCTCTGGTTGCCCAGAGAGACAGTGTGTGTTTGCCTGGAATGGCTTCAGGGATAAAAGCCCCTCCCGGTGCTGCAGCTGCCGCTCTCAGGATACCACAGCTCCTGTGTAGCTCCCTCTCAGCTGACCCTGTTCTGCTCACTCCCCTGCCACAGAGTCAGCACAGACTAGCACCAGCCCTTTCCCTCTCCACTCCTCTCAAGGAAATGCCCAAGAATCTGGACCCCATGGGTGACAAACCTCCAGACCTTAGGGTGAGAGTGGAGGGGGGAATTCTTGTAGTTCAGAGTTGCAGGTATGGAATATATATAGTTTTATACAGTTTTACAGTTTTATGCTTGGCAGGAGGGTGCCATGGCATGCCAGCAGGGGTAGGGGGTCCAGTTTTTAGGGGGGGGGGTCTCTCCTGTGGGATAGAGTGGGAGGATATTTGAACTCTGCTCACGTGTTTGTATGGAGTAAACTTCGAGCCCTTCTTGTGGGGGTGGGGACTCCTGTCCACTTGGTGGTAGCTTTTATACCTTTTGATTGTATTTTTGGTGTTGCAGATCGCCTCAGCAAGGTTGATGTGCATTCTTCAATTTTCTCTCTTGGCTCTGCTCCAAATCATCAGCTCCCTTGTTAAACTTCTGTCCTTTAATTCTCCTGAACGAGAGCCTCTGTAAAAAGCTGGCTTCAGTCTGCCATCTTGTCTCTGCCTCCTGATTTGCTCATGTTTTAAGTAAACCAAGAGTTCATTTGTATTTAGTAATATTCCACAGTATGAATTATCTGACTTGCATTACCTATTCCTATGTTGATGGATAATCTGGTTGTTTCCAGTTTGGGGCTGTTATAAAATAAACTTTCAACAAAACACAAGTCTTTTGTGGGCATATATTACAATTTTTCTTGGGCAAATAACTAGAAATGGAACTCTTAGTTCACAGGATATGTGTTGTTTAAACTGATTAGAAATGGCTAGTTATACCAACTTATTAAAAGACTTCTGACTTACACTCTCATCATTACCTGGTTCTGTCAGGACTGAGCACAGAGTAGGTGACCATTCATTTACATTTGTTTTCATTTACACCTGGCTGCTTCCTAAATATCTTCAAATGTGCATTTTCCCCTCTTTAACCAGGACATGTCATCGATTTGCTTTTGATCCTTTACTTTATGCCTCACACAGTGTTCAAAATGTAGCAATATTTCAGGATAGTCCATAGATTGAACCTTTTCCTCTAAATCCCTGTATACATATTACAAATTTGGAGAATTCCACTTAAACTCAAACTCAAGTTTATACCCAGGCTCACATGCAAGCCCAGCACAGAAGTCCATTGCTACTACTGATAGGAAGGAACAAGGTACTTCTCCTTAGAAGAGCCAGGTCATGTCAGACAACTCTAGAGATAGATAGTGTGGGTGTAGAGATTAAAACTGTTATTGCACATCTAATTCCTATAAACCTCCTGACATTTCCAGCATTGGCTTGTTTTCTTGATGCTGTCAAATATGGACTAGTGGGAGTAGGCAGCAGGTGTAAAGGCAAAATGTGTGATTTTTTTTCTTCTTTCTCCTACCAGGGGTCCTCGGACTGTGGGCCACATGAGGCCCACCAACGACATTTATCCAGCCTGCCAGGTGTTTTTGCCACCGCTGTCTATCCAGCTTAGCAGCCGACTTGTCCCAGGCCCACAGTCTGGCCCTCCAATGGTCTAAGGGACAGTGAATTGGCCCCCTGTTTAAAAAGTTTGAGGACTCCTGTTAGGCAATGGGAGAATAGGAACAATTCAGACAATGAAGGAAACCCTGGTCCTTTTGTCCTGCCATGTACTTCCCTGTCTTCTTATATCCACAACATCACACAGGGGTGGGGGAGAGAGAGAGGAGCTGCTTTCCTGGCATGTCCACACCTGTGTGCAAAAACCTGCAGGGGAAATGGAAGATTCTATGCCCCCAAATAGATATGCCTAACCACCAGATGTTGAAATAAAGCCAGTGTGCCTAAACTTAAGGCACCTTCTGTGAGGATCATGGTAAGGGGAATCTGTGAAAAAAGACTAAGCTTTCTGAAAGGTGGAACAAGATGGCGGAGGGGATGCATCCCTGGGTTAACTCTCCTGGCGGTTTCAGGTGAGGGTGGGGGGGCTGGATCTTTTCCTGAGTGAAGTGCTGGCATGGACAAGCAGCACAGGTCATGCAGTAAGACAGTGAATTGCTTGATTGAAAGTGCAGCCCAGAACTACGGTGTCTGCCAGAAAAAAACTCAGGGCAGCAGCTGAAATAGCACTAGCTGCGACTGCAGGCACTGCAACTGGTGGCACCAGGTCTGCACTGGCACCCTGAGAGGCAGAAACCAATCCCTCCCCCAAGAAGGACTTCTGTGCCCAATTCATGGAGCGTTTGGGTGTTTCATGGAGAGTATGGTGAGGCGTGGATTCCTGAGTGGAATTTGGCAGCCAGAAAGGGAAGTCATTCAGACTCGGTTTGGAGCATCAGGGATCTAGGCAATTGGACAGAAATTTGAGGGGAAGGGACTCCACTTAGGAACTGATCCATCCTGTAATTTTGGAAGTCTATGTGGAGCTGCACTGATGCGGCAACCCACAGGGAGAATTGGTTCCCTTCCTACAAACACCAAAATGTCTTTTGTGCGCACCACTGTGGGAACCAGAGGTAACCAGCTCCTTCCCCTGCAGAAATGGACTGAAAGCGGCGGGCGCAAAAAGTACCTAGCCCTTTTCCCATGGACCATAACAATTTCCTGTTCGAGGGGAAACTAAGAGTTGAGTGGAAAAACTGGTGAAGTGTGGACTCGTGCGCCAAGTTTGGAGGACAGATAGGAGTGGCCGGCCAGCCAGGAACCAGATGTAATGTAAAACTCCAAAAATGGCATCTCCATAACACTTCTCCCATGAGCATGGAGAGCTCAATCTCACCTGCAGCCAGCCATCCGGCATCTGAAGCTGGTCCAGGATGCCCTATACTTTATGGGAACTGTTATAGGGAGAATCTGTGCAACCTGCCAGCAAAGACCCCCTTTCTTTTTTTTTCTCGTTTTAGCCTGGGAACCACTCACAGCGCCACCTGCTGTCTAGAAAGTATATTGCAGCATAATTATATTCCCATTAAACTGGAACCCCACCACATTTATAAAGGGGTTTGTTTGTATATATTCAAAAGAACAGTATTTTTCTTAGTGGTGCCCTCCTTTTCCTTCCTTTTTTTCCTTTTTTTTAAATTTTCTTTCTTTTTTGTTTATTTGTTTGTTTTGCTTTTTGTTTTTTAGATCATTTTATGACCACCATTTTTGTGGTTGTTTTTTATTATTACTATTCTTTTGTTTGTTTGATTGATTGATTTTTTATTTGTCTTTTGTTTTGTTTTCTTTTTTGTCTGTTTGTTTACTTGTTTCTGACTGTATGGGCATCAGTGTGCTTGTGTGTTTGGTAGCATTTTAGTGTGTTTATTTGTTTGCTTCATTTCAATGTGTTTTGTACTTTGCTAAATCCTTGGGTTGGCTGTATTCCCTAACTCCATTTTCACATTCAATAAGAATATGGAGGAACAGGGGACAAGGGCTGACTGGAGCTAGTTTTCAACATAAACTCCAGTTCATGGGGAGAGACAACCACCAGAAGAACCCAACAAAGCTGAAGGTGGGGAGCTGAGCTGAGAGAAGAAATAGATAAACGCACGTCTTCCCCACCAAGGCAAACCACGACTTAAAGAAAATAAATTCCAAGTTTGGATTGAGCCCAGGTGGAATATTCTCCAGCTCCCATTGAGTGCCTGAGGCAGATAGGCTTCAACTATCTCTGCTGGCTGGTGACAAAGAGTGGTCACTGAGTGGAGGAGGCATTGACTTTACTTGGATTCTTGCAGGCACAAAATCCTGAAACACTCATTGACTTTACTTGGACTCTGTCAGGCACAAAACCCTGACATGCTTTCCTATTAGACAGGACTGAGTTACAGAGTCTGGATTAACAGAGACTAGTAGTGGGGTTACCAGAGTCTGGAGGCAAAGGGTGAGTAAGGATGGGAAAGAGACATCAGCCTCCTTATCCCAAATCATCTGAATGTGCCTATCTGACTCCTCAGAGTGTCAGAGTGAGCCACACTTGAGCTACCAGTAGACTCCTATTATCTAGTTGCTGGAGACCTTGTGAACTTTACAACTAAAGAGTGGGTACTGATTGGGTCAATAGGTTTGGATCTCTTGACTTGGGAAAATTAACTGGTGTTTGAGGGAGAATCTCTGATGCTCTCTCAATTTTCTCAGGCCTAAATTATCTTCAGGTGGAACATTCTCCAGCTGTCACTGAGTGCTTGAGACAGTCAGGCCTCAGCTCCCTTTGCTGGTTGGGGACAAAGAGCAGTAACTGAGTGGAGCTGGCATTGTCTCTACGTTGATTCTGGCAGATTCAAAGCCCAGCCACATTTGCTTATTGTGCAACTGGGTCACAGCCCTGCGGGGCTCCAGTGATTGGGTGTGACAAAGGTACAGGTGGGGAAGGAGGCATCAACCTTCCTAGAATAATTTATTTACTGGATAGGTCCTTCTGACCCCACAGAACACAGGAGCAAGTCATACTGAGCTGCCAGAAGATGCCTGCTGTATAGTTGCCAGAGACCTCTTGAACTCCCCCACTTGAGACTACTGTCGACTGGGACACTTGATTTAGATCTCTTGAACTGGGACAATCACCTGAGAACTATCTAAAGTGATACCCTGGGGGTGTGGCTGAGGGAAGGTGTGTTTTTTCTTTCCCAACTGTCTCCTGCGAGGGGAGGGGTGATTTAATCACTGATATTTCTCCACAGCTGAGATCTTAACCCGGAGTAACTGATTTTATAAGGTAGAACAGAGACCAGCCGAAAACAAGATAGAGACACGCAGGCCTCCAAGCTCTCAGACCGTAGCATTATACACATCCTAGGCAAAGCTATAGGGGAAAAGGTACAGACACCAAAGGTACAGCCTTTGCCCAAAAAGGCTAGTAAAATACTACTCCCTGAGCCGCCAACTCAACTTCCTCTTACCTGCTCACCTAGCCAAATGGAGTAAATCCAGCATGGGGCGGAGTCAGCAGAAAAACTTCAGTAGTACAAATAACCAAAGTAGATCAACCTCCCCCCCCCCGCCCCCCAGGAAGGATGTGGCAGATGCATCTGAAGATCCTACCCAAAAACAGATGGCGGAGATGACAGAAATCGAGTTCAGAATGTGGATAGTAAATAAGATTAACAGAATGGAAGAAAGGAAACAGCTAGGACTTCAAGAAATTATTCAAAAGATGTCACAAGAATTCAACAATTTCAAAGATAAAATGATCAAAGATTTTGAAACATTGAGGCAAGAGTTTGTAGCCCTCAAAGATTTGAAAAATACCGTGGAATCTCTTCGTAACAGAGTGGACCAGACTAAAGAAAGGATCTCTGACATTGAAGACAAAGCTTTTGAACAAGCCCAAGAGTGCAGGGATGAAAAGAAATGGAAAACAAGAACAGATCTTTCCCTCAGAGAGCTCTAGGAAAATTCAAAGAAAACTAATATGAGCCTTATAGGAATCCCTGAAAGCGACGAAGCTGCCGCATAAAACACAGAGGCTCTTCTTCAAGAAATTTTGAAAGAGAATTTTCCAGACATGCCAAGAGATTCTGAAATTCAGATAGCAGATAGTTTCAGAACCCCAGCATGACTCAACCCGAACAAGATATCCCCCAGGCACATCATAATTAACTTAACTAAAGTTAATATGAAAGAAAAAATTCTGAAAGAAGTTAGATGCAAGAAAACCATAACCTACAAAGGAAAGAGTATTAGAATGACTGCAGATCTTCCTGCTGAAATCTTTCAGGCTAGAAGAGGATGGTCAGCAACTTTTAATCTCCTAAAACAAAACAACTTCCAACCCAGGATCCTATATGCAGCTAAACTGAGTTTCATCTATGATGGAGAAATTAAATACTTTAATGACATCCACAGGTTGAAGAAATTTGCCAAAACTAAACCATCTCTGCAGGAAATTCTCAAACCTATCCTCCATAATGACCAATGCAATCCCCCACTACAAAAGTAAACTTGCCCAGAAACTTTTGATCAAATTCCAACTTCCACAGTGGTGAAAGGATTAAAAATATCTACTGGATTTTCGAGCAACTTGATGATCAATATTCCACCAGGCCTATCAATAGTTTCAATCAATGTCAATGGCTTAAACTGCCCTTTAAAGAGGCACAGATTGGCTGATTGGATACAGAAACTCAGACCAGATATCTGTTGTATTCAAGAATCATATTACTCTAAAAGATAAATACAGACTCAGGGTGAAGGGATATTCATCTACATTCCAGGAAAATGGAAAACAGAGAAAAGCATGTGTTGCAATTTTATTTGCAGATACATTAGGGTTTAAACCAACAAAAATAAGCAAAGATAAGGATGGCCATTTTATATTTAAGGGTAATACCAAATATGATGAGATCTCAATTATCAATATCTATGAACCCAACCAGAATGCACCTCAATTTATAAGAGATACTCTAACAGGCATGAGCAACTTGATCTCTCCCAGCTCTATCATAGTCGGAGATTTTAACACTCCTTTGGCAGTGTCAGATAGATCCTCCAATAAGAAGCTTAGCAAGGAAATTTTAGATTTAAATTTAACTATTCATCTTTTGGACCTAACAGACATGTACAGAACATTTCATCCTAACAAAACTGAATACACATTTTATTCTTCAGTCCATGGAAAATACCCCAAAATTGATCACATCTTAGGCCATAAGTCTAAACTAAGTAAATTTAAAAGAATAGAAATTCCATGCATCTTCTCAGACCATCATGGAATAAAAGTTGAACTCAGTAATAATAGGAGTCCCTCATCTCATACAAAAACATGGAAGCTAAATAACCTTATGCTGAATGATATATGGGTCAGAGATGAGATCAAGAAGGAAATTACCAAATTTTTTAATAAAACAATAATGAAGACAGGAGTTGTCAGAACCTTTGCGATACTGCAAAGGCAGTCCTAAGAGAGAAATTTATAGCTCTGTAAGCCTTCCTTAAGAGAACAGAAAGAGAGGAAATTAACAACTTCATGGGATATTTCAAGCAACTGGAAAAGGAAGAAAAATCCAATCCCAAACCCAGCAGAATAAAAGAAATAACAAAAATTAGAGCAGAATTAAATGAAATAGAAAACAAAAGGATTATAGAACAGATCAATAAATCAAAAAGTTAGTTTTTTGAAAAGGTTAATAAAATAGATAAACATTTGGCTAACCTAACCAAGAAAAAAAGAGTAAAATCTCTAATCTCATCAATCAGAAATAGTAAAGATGAAATAACAACGGACCCCCTAGAAATTCAAAAAATCCTCAATGAATATTAAGAAACTTTATTCCAAGAAATATGAAAATCTGAAAGAAATTGGCCAATACTTGGAAGCATGCCACCTCCCAAAACTTAGCCAGAATGAAGTGGAAATTTTGAACAGGCCTATATCAAGTTCTGAAACTATACAAAATCATCAGCTATACAAAATCTCCCCAAAAAGAAAAGCCTGGGACCAGATGACTTCATGTCAGAATCGACCAAACCTTTAAAGAGGAACTAGCACCTATATTATTCAACTTTTTCCAAAATATTGAAAAATATGGACTACTACCCAACACATTCTATGAAGCAAACATTACCTTGATTCCCAAACCAGGAAAAGACCCAACAAGAAAAGAAAATTATAGACCAACATCACTAATGAATATTGATGTGAAAATATTCAACAAGATCCTAATGAACAGAGTCCAGCAACACATCAAACAAATTATACACTATAACCAAGTGGGTTTTATCCCAAGGATCTCACAGATGGTTCAACATATGTAAATCTATAAATATAATTAATCACATAAACAAATTAAAAAACAAAGACCATATGATTCTCTCAATTGATGAAGAAAAAGCTTTTGATAATATCCAGCATCCCTTCATGCTTAGAACACTCAAGAAAATTGGTATAGAAGGGATATTTCTCAAGTTGATAGAGGCCATCTATAGTAAACCCACAACCAATATTGAAAGCAATAGAGTTAAATTGAAATCATTTCTACTCAGATCAGGAACCAGGCAAGGTTGCCCATCATCCCCATTGCTATTTAACATTGTAATGGAAGGTCTAGCTATTGTAATTCGGGAAGAAAAGGCAATTAAGTGTATCCATATAGGAACAGAAGAGATTAAACTTTCACTTTTTACAGATGATATGATTGTATATCTGGAAAACACCAGGGATTCAACTAAAAAACTCCTAGAAGTGATCAAGGAATACAGTGGCATATCAGGATAGAAAATCAAGACTCATAAATCTGTAGCCTTTATATATACCAACAGCAGCCAAGCTGAAAAAACAGTCAAGGACTCTATTGCGTTTAAAGTAGTGCCAAAGAAGATGAAATATTTGGGATTATACCTAACAAAGGATGTGAAAGATCTCTAGAAGGAGAACTATAGAAGTCTAAGAAAAGAAACAGCCAAAAATGTTAACAAATGGAAAAATATACCATGCTCATGGCTAGGAAGAATCAACATTGTTAAAATGTCCATATTACCCAAAGCAATATACAATTTTAATACAATCCCCATTAAAGTTCCAATGTCATACGTTAAAGATCTTGAGAAAATAATACTTTGCATTATATGGAATCATAAAAAACCTTGAATAGCCAAGACATTACTCAGGAATGAAAACAAAGCAGGAGGAATCACACTACCAGACCTCAGACTATACTATAAATAGATAGTGATTAAAACAGCATGGTACTAGCACAAAAACAAAGAGTTAGATGTATGGAACAGAATAGAAAGCAAACAGATGAATCCAGCTACCTACCATTACCTGATCTTTGACAAACCAATTAAAAACATTGAGTGGGGAAAAGATTGCCTATGTAACAAATGATGCTGGGTGAACTGGCTGGCAACTTGTAGAAGACTGAAACTGGATCCACACCTTTCACCATTAACTAAGATAGATTCTCACTGGATTAAAGATTTAAACTTAAGACATGAAACCATAAAAATACTAGAAGAAAGTGTAGGGAAAACACTTGAAGAAATTGGCCTGGGTAAATATTTTATGAGGCAGACCCCACAGGCAATTGAAGCAACATCAAAAATACACTATTGGGACCTGATCAAACTAAAGAACTTCTGCACAGCCAAGAACACAGTAAGTAAAGCAAGCAGACAGCCCTCAGGATGGGAGAAAATATTTGCAGGTTATGTCTCTAACAAAGATTTAATAGCCAGAATCCATAAAGAACTCAAACGCATTAGCAAAAAAAAAAAAAAAAAAAGTGATCCCATCTCAGGGTGGGCAAAGGACTTGAAGAGGATTTTCACTAAAGAAGATAGGTGTGCAACCTATAGATATATAAAAAAATGCTCACCATCCTTAATCATTAGAGAAATGAAAATCAAAACTACTTTGAGATATCACCTAACTCCAGTAAGATTAGCCCATATCACAAAATCCCAAAACCAGAGATGCTGGCATGGATGTGGAGGAAACAGAACACTTCACACTGCTGGGGGGAATGCAAACTAATTCGTTCCTTTTGGAAAGACAGCTGGAGAACACTTAGAGAACTAAAAATTGACCTGCCATTTGATCCTACAATTCCTTTATTAGGTATATACCCAGAAGACCAAAAATCACATTACAATAAAGATATTTGCATCAGAATGTTCATTGAGGCCCAATTCATAACTGCCAGGTCATGGAAGAAGCCCAAGTGTGCATCAATCCACAAATGGATCAACAAACTATGGTATATGTACACCATGGAATACTATGCAGCCATAAAGAAAGATGGAGACTTTACGTCCTTCATGTTTACATGGATGGAACTGGAAAATGTTCTTCTTAGCAAAGTATCACAAGAATGAAAGAAAAAGTATCCAATGTACACATCCCTATTATGAAACTAATTTATATTTCTCATATGAAAGCTATAACCTAATTATAGCCCAAGAATATGGGGAGGGGGAGGGGAGGGGAAAAGGGCAGATGGGTGAAGGAAGGGTGATTGGAAAGATCACCTCTATGGTTTTTCTTACAAGGGTATAAGTGAATCTTTCTAAAAGTAGAGTATAAATGTCTTAACACAATAACTAAGTAAATGTCATAAAGTCTATGTTAACTAGTTTGATAAAAAATATTTAAGTTGTATATGAAAACACTACACTGTACCCCATGATGGCATTAATGTAAACAGCTATCATTTAATAAAAAGAGAGAGAGAGACAGGGTCTTGCTCTGTCACCCCTCCGCCCCAAAAAAGGACTAAGCTTTCTTTTTTTTTTATTGTTCTTTTATTGTTTTTTTTTTTTTATTGAAGACTAAGCTTTCTTTAAAACCTGTTTGAGGTGAAATGAAAACATGATTTTTCAAAATGAGACATAAGAAGCCCCCTTTGGTAATAACCAGACATTGGAAGGGAAATCTGCAATGCATGGAGAACTCAAAGCAGTTGTGTGTGCTGGTGGTTTGGGGGTGGTACAGAGGGCAGGGCACTGTAGGTCACAGAAAGGATCCTTTTGGGAGGAGAGAAGAGAGATCTGGGGATGTGAAGAGCAAGAAGAGACATGTTCTACTTTACAAAGCCACCTCCCTCTGCTAAGCATAGGGAGACCTATAAATAGACTGCTCCAATAACCCCAGAGAGAGAAAGGGGTGACTTAGACCTGGGTAACATTGTAGAATCCGTAAGTTGTGGTCTTAATTTACTGTGGAGGCAAATTGAGTAGGATTTTCTGAGTGATGAGTGTGGAATACAAAGTGAGACAGAGTCTAAGATTTTTGGCAGAGGAACCAGGAGAATGGAGTTGCCATCCCTGCAGGGAAGCGTCAGGACCTACCTGGGGAGGACAGAGCTGTACCTCAGGGCAAGTGAAAGTCAAGGTGCATCACTGCGAGTAAAGGACCTGGGAGGGGAAGGTGGGAAAAAGAACAAGGACAGTGGACAGGTTCCTCACCAAAATCACAATAAAGACAACAACAACCTTACCTCCTTTCCAATAGTGTAGAAACATCAAGTCTTGTATGTTTTTTTCTTTCCAGCTCTCGAACCTCCTCTAGAAAAGTCTTGTTGTAGGAATTTCTTATCCTGTATCAAGTGGGAAAGATAAAAAGAACTTAACACCTGAGTTTTACATGCTATAATGATTCCTTTCTCCCAAGCAGTTGACAGCTGGGCATCTTTTGGCTATAGGCGATATGGTGGAAGGTAACACAATGTGCACAGCCTCCATGCTCAGCAGCCCAGGTACTTTTTTCCTAGTAGCTGAGATCATCAACAGAATAGTGCAGGGCAGAGCTATCCCAAACACCATGACCTTACCATGCAAGCCTACAGATGCATCTGGCTGTGTGTCTAGGTGGCAAGGGAGCCCTCACTCCAGAAGGTAAGTCTGCCTGTCCCAGCCAGATGGGCAATTGAAGATTCATAGGACCAGGACATAATTCTGTATGGCTTGTTCTACCATTGTCACTGTTTGAAATTTTTTTTTTTTCACTGAAATTTTCTTTTGTTATTGTTTGTGTTTCATTGAGGGTACAAAGAATTAGGTTATACTGATTGCATTTGTTAAACAAAGTCCTTCTTATAATTGCATCCTAACCTAAGAGGTGTGCCATACACTATGACCCCCCATCCTCTTCTCCCCTCCTATCTCCCCACTTGCTCAATCCCCTACCCCACTTGTATTAGATTATCTACTGCCTTCATATTATAATTGAGTACATTGAATTCTTACTTCTCCACTCTTGCAATTCTTTTTTTTTTTTTTTATTTTAGTAGTGTTTAATGAAAGTTGCACTAAAGGGGCCATGCTAATCTTCTCTGTATTGTTCCAATTTTAGAATATGTGCTGCCGAAGCAAGAACCACTCTTGTGATTCTTTTTTTTTTTTTTTTTGAGACAAAGTCTCAAGCTGTCACTCTGGGTAGAGTGCCATGGCATCATAGCTCACAGCAACCCCCAATTCTTGGGCTCAAGCAATCTTCTTGCCTCTGTCTCCCAAGTAACTGGGACTATAGGTATCTGTCATAACACTCAGCAATTTTTTTTATTATAGTTGTTATTGTTGTTTGGCAGGCCCAGGCTAGGTTTAACCCCCCAGCCCTGGTGTATGTGGTCGGTGCCCTAGCTGCTGAGCTACAGGAACCAAGACTCAATCTTGTGATTCTTTACTAAGAATAATGTGTTCCAACTCCATCCAGGTCAATACAAAAGATATAAAGTCTCCATCTTTTTAAAAATGGCTTAATACTATTCCGTGATATATACACACCACAGCTTGTTAACCCATTCTTGGATTAATGGTCATTTAGGCTGTTTCCATGTTTTGGTGATTGTAAGTTGAGCTGGGTAAATAGTCTTCTGCATATGTCCTTATGATAAAAAGATTTTTTTTTCTTCTGGGTAGATGACTAGTAATGGGACTACAGGATCAAATGGAAGGTCAAATTTGAGTTCTTTGAGGATTCTCCATTATTCCTTCCAAAAATGTTATATTAATTTGCAGACCACCAGAAGTGTAAAAGTGTTCCCTTCTCTTCACATCCACGCCAGCATCTGCAGCTTTGAGACTTAGTGATGTGGGCCATTCTCACTGGGGTCAGATGATATCTCCGAGTAGTTTTGATTTGCATTTCTCTGATGATTAGGGATGATGAGCATTTTTCATATGTTAGCCATTTGTCTGTCTTTTTTTTTCCTTTTATTAAGTCATATATACATAGATCATGAGTACATTTATGCATTTGTGGGGTACAATGAATGTCTGTCTTCTTTAGAGAAGGTTCTATTCGTGTCTCTTGCCCAGTGATATATGGAATTGTTGGGTCTTTTTGTTGGTTAATGTGAGTTCTCTATAGGTCGTAGTTATCAAGTTTTTGTCCAATTTGTAATATGCAAATATCTTTTCCCATTCTGAAGGTTGTCTATTTGCTTTGGCTGTTATTTCCTTAGCTGTACAGAAGCTTTTCAGTTTAATTAAGTCCCATTTGTTTATTATTACTGTTGCAATTGCCAAGGAAGTCTTCTTCATGAAATCTTTGCACAGGCCAATATCTTCAAGTGTTTTTCCCACACTTTCTTCAAGGATTTTTATTGTTTCATGCCTTAGATTTAAATCTTTTATCCATCTTGAATCAATTTTTGTGAGTGGTGAGAGGTGTGGGTCCAGTTTTCATCCAGTTTCAGTGTTTTACATGTGGTTATCCAGTTTTCCCAGCACCATTTATTGAATAGGGGTTCTTTTCCCCAGTGGATGTTCTTGTTTGGTTTATCAAAGATCAGGTGGTTGTAAGAATTTAGTCTCATGTCATGGTTTTCCATTCTGTTCCAGATGTCATTGTCTCTATTTTTGTGCCAATACCATGCTGTTTTGATCACTATGGCCTTATACTAGCAGGGGTCCTCAAACTTTTTAAACAGGTGGCCAGTTCACTGTCCCTCAGACCATTGGAGGGCCGGACTGCGGACCCCAGAACGAGTCGGCTGCTATGCAGGACAGGCAGTGGTGGCAAAAACACCCAGTAGGCTGGATAAATGTCTTAGGCAGGCTGCATGTGGCCCCACAGGCCATAGTTTGAGGACATCTGCATAGTATAGCCAAAAGCCTGGTAGGGTGATACTCCTGGCTTTGTTTTTATTACTAAGAATTAGAATTACTTTAGCTATGCAGGGTTTCTTCTGGTTTCATACAAAATGAAGAATTAATTTTTCCAGTTCTTGAAAGTATGGTGATGGCATCTTAATGGGGATTACACTGAATCTGTAGATTGCTTTGGGAAATATGGACATTTTGACAATGTTGATTCATCTTAGCCCTGAGCATGGTATGTTCTTTCATTTGTTAATATCTTCTGCTATTTCTTTTCTTAGAGTTTTGTAAGTTTCTTTGTAGAATTCTTTAACCTCTTTTGTTATATATATTCCTAGGTATTTAATTTTTTTTAAGATACTATAAAAGGAATTGTGTCCTTGATTAGCTTCTCATCTTGGCTGTTATTGGCATGTAAAAAGGCTACTGATTTGTGGACATTAGTTTTGTATCCTGATACATTGCTGTACTTTTGATCACTTCCAGGAGTCTTGTCATTGAGTCTTTGGGGTTCTCATATTGTAGGCAAAAAATAAGAGTTTGACCTCCTGTGCACCCATTTGTATGCCATTTATTTTCTTCTCTTGCCTGATTGTATTGGCTAGAACTTCAGCACTGTGTTGAATAGTAGTGGTGATAGAGAACACAACCTTGTCTGGTTCCAATTCTAAGTGGAAAAGCTTTCAGTTTAACTCCATTTAGTGTAATATTAGCTGTGGGTTTGTCGTGGAAGGTTTTGATCAGATTCAGAAATGTTCCACCTATTCCTAAATTCTTAAGTGTTCTAATTAGAGTAGGATGCTGAATTTTATCTAATGCTTTTTCTGCATCTATTGAGAAGGTCATATGGTCTTTGTTTTTGGTTCTGTTGATATGATGAATTACGTTTATAGAATTACGTATGTTAAACCAGTATTGCATCCCTGATATGAAACCCTCTTGATTGTGAGGAATGATTTTTTTATTGTGCGGCTGTAATCTATTGGCTAGGATTTATTGAGAATTTTTGCATCTATATTTATTAGTGAGATTGGCCTGAAGTTCTCCTTTTCAGTTGGGTCTTTTCCTGGTTTTGCTATCAGGGTGATGTTTGCTTCATAGAATGTGTTGGGGAAGATCCCTTCCCTCTCAAGCTTTTGGAATAATTTTGGCAGTATGGATATAAGCTCTTATTTGAAGGTCTGATAGAATTCTGGTATGAAGCCAACTGGACAAGGGCTTTTTTGTTGTTGTTGGGAGATTCTTCATTTTTTCTTTGATCTCAGCTCTTAAAATTGATCTGTTCAAGAGATGTATTTCATCTTGATTAAGTAAGTCTAGGGAGAGGGTGTGATTCCAGGTATTGATCCATTGCCTCCATGTTGTCAATTTTCTGGGCATAGATTTTCCTGTAGCACTAAGAGATGATCTCTTATATCTCTGTGGCATCCGTTGTAATTTTCCCTTTATCATTTCTAATTGAGGTTATTAGAGACTTTACTTTTCTGTTTCTAATTAATCTGGCCAAAGATTTATCAATTCTATTTATATTTTCGAAATACCAACTTTTTGTTTCATTAATTTTCTGAATTATTCTTTTGTTTTTAATTTCATTAATCTCTGATTTAATTTTGGCTATTTCATCTGCTGGACTTGGGATTAGATTTTTCTTCTTTTTTCAATTCCATAGAATGTTCATGAGTTTGTTGATATGCTCCTCTTTCTGTTTTTCAAACATAGGCATCTAAGGCAATAAATTTTTCTCTTAAGACTGCTTTTGCTGTATCCCATAGGTTTTGGTAACTTGTGTCTTCATTGTTCTTATGCTTGAAAAATGTAATGGTTTTCTTTTTTATCTCTTTCTGAGCCCAACTATCATTCAGCACAAGGTTGTTAAATTTCCAGGTCTTTGTGTGGGGATGAACGTTTTTGTTGGAGTTTAGTTCCACCATTATTGCTTTGTAGTCTGAGCAGATATAAAGTATAATTTCTATTCTTTTAACTTTGTTGAGGTTTGATTTATATCCTAGAATGTGGTCGATTTTAGAGTACATACCATGAGCTGATGAGAAAAATGTATATGCTTTGGGATGGTGTGTTCTGTATATGTCTATTAATCCCATTTTTTCTAGGGTCACATTTAAGTCTTTTTCATCTTTGTTTAGTTTCTGTTTAGAGGATTTGTGCACTTCTGTCAGAGGAGTGTTGAAATCCCTAACTATTATAGTGTTATGGGCTATCATACTGCTTAGACACATCAAGGTCTGTTTCATAAATCTGGGAGCATTTAAGTTGGGTGCATAAATATTTAAAATTGAAATCTCTTCTTGTTGTATTATTCCCTTGAACAATATAGTGTCCATCTTTGTCTTTCTTAACTTTAATTGCTTTAAATCTGCTTGTATGTGAAAATAAGATTGCAACCCCTCCTTTCTTCTGATTTCCATTTGCTTGAAATACTGTTTTCCACCCCCTAACCCTTAGTCATGGATTTGTTCTTGAAGGCTAGATATGTCTCCTGGAGACAGCATATGGATGACTTGTGCTTTTTTATCCAATCAGCCAGCCAGTGCCTCTTTAGTGGTGGGTTCAGTCTATTGACATTTACTGAGAAAATTGGTAACTGTGGTGGAGTTCTATTCATCATATTTTGTGAAAGTCTGTTGTGTAGTTTTATCCTTTATACCATTGTGGAAGCTAAGTTTTGACCTTTAGCTTCTGGTTATTTACTTTGCTGGTGGTTCATTGTGGTGGGCACTGTTGAGAATAGATTTAAGTATTTCCTGTAGAGCTGTTCTTGTGTGGCGAATTTCCTCAGTGCTTGTATATCCACAAAAGATTTGATTACTTCATCAATTTTGAAGCTTAGTGTAGCAGGATACAGAATTCTGGGCTAAAAATTGTTTTCTTTAGAAATGTTTGAGGTAGATGTCCATTTTCTTCTGACTTGGAAGGGTTCAGCCGAAAAGTATGCTGTCATACTAATGGCTTTGCCTCTGTAGGTCTGTTGGTGCTTCCCCCTGGCTGCTTGAGGAATTTATTCTTTCATCTTGACTTTGGATACTTCAATTACAATGTATCTTGGAGAGGCTCTGTTTGAGTTGACATGACCCAGTGTTTAATATCCATCTGAGGGGAGTGTGTGGGGATCTTTAGTAAAACTTGGAAAGTTTTCATTTATGATAATATCCAGTAGGGCTTCCATTCCCTTGGGACAATCTTTTTCCCTTTCAGGAATCCCTATTGTTCATATGTTTGAATGCTTAATGGAGTCTCATAGTTTTTAAAGCACCTGTTCTGCTTTCTCTTTTTTTTTTTCCTGCCTTTTTAACTACCTGAGCTAACTCTAAAACTTTATCCTCTAGTTTTAAGGTTCTTTCTTCAACATGGTCCAACCTATTTTTGATACTTTCCACTGCATCTTTACATTCCCTGATTGTCTCCTTCATTTCCTTAAGCTTTTCCATATTCTTTCTGTATTCTACATATATCATCCAACTTTTGGTTCTGTCTTTCCATTTTCTCATGACATTCCTCTTATTGTCTTTATCATTCATACTTTAAATTCCCTTTCTGTCGAGTCTATTACTTCTTTATCAGTGAAGTCTTCTCTAATAGCTGCCTCATGGTCTCTTGTGGGAGTTCCTCTGTTTTGGTTTTTCATATTGCCTTAATTTTTCTGTTGGTTCCTCCTCCTGTGTTCTTTCTCCTTGTTCACCTCCTTGTCTTCCTTTCTCCTTCTTACTTCCTCCTTTATTTCAAACACAGGTCCTTGCTCTTGATAACAGTATGTTGCAATATGCTGCCAGGACACCAATGGTGCTATAGTTTTTTAGGAGATAGAGAGCACAGCCTGGAACCTCTATGGTCGTTATTCCAAACTTAGTTGCCTTCGTTGATCACCTGATTGTTTCCTCAGCATTTAGACCCTGATGGCTTGGGATCTTAAAGCTCACAAGAATCTTTCAGAGGCAGGTCTCACAGTGCCCCCTGACTTCAGTTCCTGTGGGGTGTGGGAGTTCCTCAGCCTGTACCAAGAGTGGAGTTCAGATCTCAGCAGGTGGAATTAAGATGGCCATGCTTTATGCTTCTGCTAAGCCCTTCTCACGACCTTACCACAATGGCAACTCTCTGGCCACTGAGACCTTCTCTGTATGGCTGCCTTGCCACCACCAAACCTATGGCCAATCCACTCCAACTGGCATTCAAATCTGGTTGCTATATACTGTTCAAGTTTATGCACTCGTCCAAGCTTCCATTCAATGAGCAGCTTCCCCCAAGAAATGAAAAATCTGGAAAGGCTTCCTCCCATCCTGGACCTCTGTGGGTGCCCATCTGATCCCAGCCAGTTGCAATCACTTGCCTAATTCACCAGATTTCTACCACTCTAGTTCATATGCTGTATCCAGGTCACCACCTGCTTGTTGTGCTCCCTGACCAATCTGTTTTGGAAATCTTGATTCTTAAGTTCTCCTTAATTTGTGTAGTGACTCCTGCCTTTGGTTCAGTCAGAGAGTCCTCAGGCTAGTGGTGCCATTTATAGCAATGATAATGACAGAGTGGAAGTGTCAGTAGTTCAGGTACTGAGCCTGCAGGATCTTGATTTGTAACATATAAGGCAACCCAGATAGATGCCCACCCTTTCTTTGGCAATTTGTTTTCACAAGATCTATATCTATATTCAAGCATTCATCATTCATCCACTCATGTATTCCTTAAATATACTTCTTGAGCTGCCATTAGATGCCAAAGCAAAAACAGACATCTTCTCCCCTTTCATAAAATTTCCAGTGTACAAGGAGAGACAGAGAATAGACAAGTAGACAAATTTACAAGGTGAAAACTTGTACAATGGGTGCAATGGGAAGGAACCCATAGGTTACTGTGATAGCACATGGCAGAGGTAGGAACTTGTTGAGACTGTCTACAAAGGCTGCTCTGGGGAAGTAGATTGAAACTGGGGTCCAAATAAGGGGTAACTAGTAGAGAGGGGAAGAGTATTCCAGGTAGAGGAAGCATCATACACAAAAGTATCACAGTGGATAGAGTGTAGCAAGCATAGTTGGAGGAAGGGAAAGCAGGAGAGATGGTCATAGAGCAGGCCAGTCATAGCCTTGTCACAGATTTGACCTTGGCCCTGAGAGGAAGCACAGCAGAGTAATCCATTAAGGACAGCTCATGGACTTTTGGCTTTGCCATGGTGCTCTCGCTCTTAGGTTAGTACCACCAAAAAGTACAAAAAGAGTTTAGGATTTTAATAAGATGCAATTGTTGGTGGACATTATGTTGGCTAAGATGAAAGGTCATGAGAATAACAGAGAGTTGGCGGATTGGATTGGAACAATTAAAGAAGTCAACAGTCAACTCTTAGAGCAAAAAGTAATACCATGTACTTTGAGATAACATTGTAAAATGTTGAACTAGAGACCAAGCACAGTGGTGCATGCCTTTGATCCCAGCACTTTGGGAGACTGAGGCAGGAGGATTGCTTGACCCCAGGAGTTTGAGGCTGCAATGGTCTATGATGATGCCACTGCACTCCAGCCTGGGCTGCAGAGCAAGACCCTATTTCAAGGGGTGAAAAAAATGAAAAGAAAAAGGAATAAACCTAAATTCTAATGTAACAACTGAAGAAAACCACTCCTATGTATCTAAGTGTTGTGTTTCAATTTAAGAAACTATCTAAGCTGCTATATAAAATTAGGAAACTATCATCCTCTCCACCTCCATCTGCAATCAGTATTTTAACTTAAAGCCTATGCATCACTCTGTTTGCATTATATTTATCTTTTGCAATCCTCTCTGACTAAAGTAAAATAATGAGCAAATATGTAAATATAAACAAACATAACATAAACATAGATATAAACAAATTAATCCTTATAAAACTCTTCTCATAATTGATTACAAGGTTTCCAGAACATCAAGACTAATTAGGGGATTACTGATGGGAAATAATTTCACAAAACAGTAAGGAAAGAGAGGGGAGATAACTGCATATGGTTTAAATCTTAGAAAAAAACAGATTTATTTTAAAAGTTTGAAAATTTATGATTACTATGATAAATCTCTCCTAACTGTATGTTCATCTAAGGGCACTTTTGGACTGCACAGCCCAAAGAAAGGTCAAGATAACAAAGGAGAACATTTTGCAGAGCTGCTGAAGTAGAGGCATAGGATATATTTGCTGTTTATCTAAAATGAATTATTTTTATTATGGGAGATAGATAGTGGGATCTCTCACTGGAGTGCTCCACCTCAATCCAGGTGAAAGCACATAGATGTGCCATCCCTGGGGACTCAAGACTACTAAAGATGAAGGAGCCTGGACGCGCCCCCAAAGGGTGAAGTCATTGCAACTATCCCTGCGCATTGAGAGTCAACATGTGGGCAGGACTCAGCCCTTCCGCAGAGCTAAATCCTTTGAACTCCTGATCTGCAGTTAGACTTGGGCACCTAGATTGCTTCCTGTGGTGGTGAAACTGGTTTTCCCCTCCCCTTTCTAAATACTCCCTACCTGATGTTGCTGTTTACACAGCCTTTCCCTCTATCCAATCTTCCTAGGGATTCTTTTAACCTTACTTTTTGGCATCTTTGCATTTTGCATATACATTTTGTGTTAAATATCAATGAAAGCCTTCTGAAGAAGCTAGAGAATTGCTGCATTGTCCCAATCTGCCACTCAGCATGGGAAATGTACACTTTCTCCAGGCATTCTCAGACTGTTTGTCTTAAGCTTGTGTAGATATTTGTTGTTTCCCCCCGGCATTTCCCCTGTTGGCTCTCAACCCAGGTGACAATTTGTGTTGTGGAAAGAAAGTTGGAGGAGAAAGTACAAACAGTTAACACCAATACTTAATTTAATATGGAAATCTATGCTCTGATTTAGACATGAAACCCTTATTTTAAATTGGAAGTCTTCTGCCTATGCTAGGTCAGTAGAATCTCTGCCTTCCCAAAGTCCTCACCCTGAAGCTAGGAATATCTTGATACTGAGTAAATGCCTTCCTGCTGTACATTTTTTAGCACCAAAGCTGAAGGTGCCCAAACAATGGAAACTGGCTTGTTTGGGGATTTTTTTGGTTGTGATTGTTTTTAGTGAACAAAATTACAGATCTATTAATACAAAACTGAGTTCATAACTGTCCTTTAAATTAGAGGTTTTTCCCTTCCCAAATGACAAGAGTTACCAAATAAAGAAAACAATTGCATCTCAGGACAGAAATGGGGATGAGGCCTAGAGCCAATGAAGATATTCTAGGAATTGTAACATTAGAGAAAGATGTGTTGTAGAGTTCTCCCTAAGATTTGAGATTTGAATTTACATTCCAAAGGGTACAAACCCATGATCCTTATTCCTTCATTTCCCATGGAGAATTATAATTATTTATTTGTTTGTTTGTTTTTACATTAAGGAGCAAAGTTTTCCTCCTTTCTTAGAAAGGGAGAGGGGCAGCAACCACTCTCCAATACAGACACTCAGGGTCATATTTTTTGAGATCCATTTCTGCCATACAACCTTATTACCCGCAGGCCTGTCTGTCCATTCCTCATTTTATCACCCTAGAAAGGGGGAAAAATTGGAGTGAGGGGCACCATTGTGGCTATTGATGTGGGTAATAATAGTCTCTTTTTGCCTTTGAAACCTCATGTCTACTTCTTTCAAGATAATACAGATAAACATGGATATAATAATATGAACTTATCAATCCTTTTGCCTCATAACTTATTATTAATTTTGGTTGATAAATTAATATCAATATGAAGAGTTCTTTAAAAGGCTTATTAAATTATCAGGCAAGACAATTTTTATTGAAAATGGAAGGAATGAAAAGAACCCTCTCCCTGAAACACACACATAGGAGGCAGGAGGGGAGAAAAGCCAGGGGAGGGAAGGACAAGGAAGAAAATCTGAAGGACTTGCCAGGAAACTTTGGCAAAATATTCACTTCTCCACTTTGGAGCCTACCAATAATTATGTTTGACCTGATATGTAGAGAGATTAAAGGAGAATTGGACATTAAAAAGCAAAACAATATTTTTCTTTCCTGTATATGCCTTTCTCTATTCATTAGTCTGAAATTTATGTTTTAGAGTTTTGTTGCTTACTTATAGTATATGTTTAATAATTCATATCATAAGTGAATTATTTTTTACTTTAAAAACTTATATTTTAATGGGTTATTTACCTTTAATTTTAGAAAGTTGAGAATTTTCTAACACCTTAACTTTAAGCTTTTCTTTTTCTGCTGAACTTGGTAAAAAAAAAATTGAGATCTTCTAATCTAATATTTAAATATTTTAGAAGGACTATATTTGAGAAATTCTTACACCAAATTTTTTGAAAAAGTAAAGAATGCTTTTCTATTGAACATCTCTGTCCTATTCCTCAGTTTATTATTAGTTTTTAATCTGAGATCCTCTAGCATTAAGTATTGGCTCCTGTAAACTACATAAAAGTTATATACATCACAAATTTAGAGACTGGAGAAATGGAGCTGCTTTCAGGAAAAAAATCATGAACTAGGTAATATCTCTATCAAGTCTCATATATCCTTCCATGCATTTTGATTTCATTTTTTCCTTTCTAAATTGACTATAAGTTTTCAGTGGCAAAAAGTAGAAGACATATAATTACTATAGAAGTCCCCATGACATTTGATATTCGTAAAGTGCCTTTTGGTTTAATTTGAAAGACACATCATTAGCAATGGATAGCTAAACCTGAGAACATATTATTTGGTTACCACTTCATTTTTCAACTTACGATTTCCATGTTATGTTTTGCATCAGGCATGCAATGGGGACTATGACAAAACCCAGCCAGAAGATTGGACAAATGAGGACCATATTGCTCTACAAAGAAACAGAAATAGAGGATTTAAAGAAGAACCTTTCAGTTTGTTGATACAGAGTAGTAGTGTACCTGTCAGTTTCTTCTCCTCCACCAAAATACCAGAAAGGAGGTAGTCATATAAAAACTCAGCTACTAAATCAACATAGTTGTGTGGGACTGAATGTAGCACAGTTATTCCTAGGTATTTGCCCTGCCCTGCCTACAGATACCCCAATTCTCAAGAGTTGAAGTTCCTTATATAAAAGGAAAAGTATTTGCATATGACCTACACACATCTGTCATATACTTTAAATACTCCTTAGATGACTTATAATACTCAACACAATGCCTACACATCACTTCATTTGTGTGGATTCAACATAGTGCTTGCTGTGTAGCAAATTTAAATTTTGTTTTTTGGAACATTATGGAATTTTTTTCCAAATATTTTTTATCTGCAGTCTGTTGAATCCATGAATGTGGAACCTATAGATATGGAGGGTACACTGTATTAGCTGTCTTAATTTAATAGTATAATCTATAAATTACCAACCAAATAAATACATTTTTAATCCAGGAATGCAAGGATAGTTCAATATTATGTTACATAACAATACAACTTTAACTGCTATACATTGTGCTTTAAACAATTAGACCATTATATTCTCCTGAGATAATTCATTTTTCACTTGGCCTATCAGATTAGTTGGTGGCTGGCTAATCATTTAGTTTAATCAGGGACTATACTGGTTTGAAACTCAGAAAGGTTCGCTCTACCTCTTGTTTGCCTTTGACTCTTCAGGGTTTTTTCCAACTGAATACCTAAAGTGTTGTTGAAGTTGTGCTCCAAATGGGTCCTAAACCCTAATATTTGTCTCCTAAGTCTGCTCAATACTCTACCTTGCTCTTTGGAGGATTATGTTTCTAATGTTTCAGCTGTTTTCCTCGTGGTACTCCAGAATTTGCCAAGTGAACTGAGGGAAGAATAACTTGAGTACCTGAGGTCCTTCAGATATTTATCAAAAATGCTGCAGGGTCTTTTCCTCTGTCAGTTGTGTTAAGTTGTATTTTTTGTGGAATTTTTCTATTTATACAAATTTATTAATTTGTTGTGGAAAGTTGTTCACAATGTCCTCTCATTACATTTTTGATATTTGTGTTAATTTGGGTCAGCCAAGAAGAAGACACCAAGACAGTTTTACATGAACAAGAGAGTCACTGATGGAGGGAGTAGGAGAAGATGGAAAAAGCCTTCAACTATGTTGCTAGTCTGACATCTGGGCAAAAGGAGAGGGACAGAAGAAGGCCAGGCTAAGAGGAATAGAGGATTGTAGCACAGTGCCAGGACATGTGTAGCTAATCTTATGGGAAGTCCCCAGTCAAAGTCACCCACAAAAGAAGTTTGTATCACTGGAAGTGACTTGACTTAGTGCCCCATGCTCAGCCATTGCCTGAGAGTAACCTGTGGGAATCAGGCCTTGTTATGGACACAGGGGTGAGTCCAGAAGGGCTGGAAGCTCCTCATGACTGCCATAGTGTCTAATATTGGTAACGGTGGTTACGCTTTTCCTTTTAATTCCTTAATAGTCTTGCTAGAGGTTTATCAATTTCATAAAACATTTCAAAGAACCAACTGTGCTCTTTGTTGATTTTCCCCATTGCACAATTGTTTCCTGTCTTGGTGGTTTCTTATTATTTCCTTTTTCTAACATTTGCATCTCTATTCTTTCTTTAGTTTTTTGAGCCGGAAGCTTAAGTCATAGATTTTTTTCAGCCTCTCTTTTCTAATTTATGCATTTAAGGCTATAATTTTGTCTTTGAGAAATTATTTAGCTGGATACCAGTGGATGACTGTATATTTTTGTTTAAATAACTTCTCTTTGGTTGTTTGTCAAAGGTATTTGCTTTTCTGTCCCTTAGGTTTTTTTTTTTTTTTTTGTTGTTGTTGTTGTTGTTGTTGTTTTATTTTCAAATTTAAGTTTGCATTTTTTCTCTTTTAAATTATTTTTTGGATAGCTTTTTATCTCCTTATCCCCTGTTCTTGGGGAATAAGTTCTTCTAGTATGCCTTTATTATGATTGTTGCAACAATCCTCATGTCTTTAGTAGAGGTTTTATTCTTCTGTGAGGATACTTTGTACTTTAAAAAGCCCCTGTGGGTAGTTTTTATAATTATAATATTTTTGGGAAGGGGTCCAAGACATTTCACTAAAACTTAGATTGATTTTAGTTTTATTGTATTTTCTTGGAATTCTTGCAGCATGTACAATGCTTAAATTGAGATTGTTATGTGATAAAGCTTGGAGGATAGCCTTTTTGTTTCTGACAGAGACTTAGCACCTGAACTCAAACAGAGGACAAGTTTTCTGATGCTTTTGAGTAGAGTGAATGGTGATTTTCTACTCCCCTTTCAAGATGTAGAACACTTTATGGCTTCTGGATTACTGTAGCTGTCTCACTTCCTCCTCATTTCCTTATGAATGCCAAAGACATACATACTACTCAAAAGATATTGCTAAACTTCAGCTCCTTGTCTTTTAGCACCATGTCAGTATCTCATACACTCTGGACTACCAGTGTCAGCTCAAGTTTCCTACTCTGCCATTGAGTCCCCCTCCCTTTATTTGGAGGACTTTGGGAATCCTTTTTATGTCAAGATCACTTATATGGAAAAAAATCATTGTAAAATGTCTTATCCACATGAGTTTTTAGTATGTATTTTCATTTCTGCTAGGGTCAATGTTATTGGAAGTTACAAAGTGCATCAATAGCTAAGGAACAATTCTGTGATGAATAAAGACTAGTCATGGGTTTGATAAGAACCACAAAGAGAATAACAAAAATCCTAATAAAATAGGGAGGTGAAGTGCTGAAAAAGTAGACACAAATTCAAACTGACAGGTCTAGTTTGTATCGGATTTGACTGTAAGTAATTAATTGAAACTTTTGAAAAAGCAATTTTAAAAAAGCAAGAGGCAAAAACTAGGTCTTAGTGGTTTAGAAAGGACTTGAGAAGTAAGGACAGTGAGCAGATGCTTCTTTTAAAATATTTAGTATAAAATGTAGGGACAACTATCGGATGTTAGGTAGAAAATACAGCAGGTCAAGTCACCATTTCTCTTTTGCTTTAGACATTTATTTTTGGATTAGAAGCACTTGATAAACCATCAGTAAAGAGACATTAAAGTCCTAATTTGGATTGTCCCGATTGCTTATCTCCTCAGTGTCAATTATCTATAGAATGATGATAATTTCTACCCTATCTATATTTTGCATAAGGTCAAATTGTTATGATCTTGTTTATGTAAAGACAGTTTACAGTTTTGCACTTAGGCCTAACTTTAAAATGTTCTGAAATTATAACTCTACCTTTCCAGTCAATATTTGCAATTCAGTTCTCAAACTGTGGTTTTCATATCCATGGACCTTGAATCCCAGCTAAGGCTGCAGCCAGAAACATTGCAGCTGTGAGGACTCATTCATATATCTTTTTTTTTTTTGTCACAAATCAAATTATCAAAAAAAAAAAAAAAAAAACTCAGGTGATCTTCCCCAGAGTCCTTGTTCATCTTCATTAATTGGTTGGTTCACTTATTCCTTACAACTCCTTTAGAAGACTAACTGGAGCATGGTCATGAAATCTTGAAAGCATACGATATCCTTAAGTGTTTAATAGAATAACAGAGTTCAGCTGAGCTCAAGAGTTCAGTAGAATAATTTTTTTCTTTTTTTTTAGAGACAGTCTCATTTTGTTGCCCTCAGTAGGGCACAGCAACAACAACACAGTTCACAGTTCACAGCAACCTCCAGCTCTTGGGCTTAGGCGATTCTCTTGCCTCAGCCTCCTGAGTAGCTGGGATTACAGGCACCTGCCACAACACCCAGCTATTTTTTTTGTTGAAGTTTGGCCAGGGCCGGGTTTGAACCCACCACCCTCAGTATATGGGCCTGGTGTCCTATCCACTGAGTCACAGGTGCCGTCCACATGATGATTATCTTAATGAGTAATTTGAGCAAATGAAAACATCTCTACTTTCTGTTTCAATCTATTAAACTTAGTATTGATCCAAATTAAAACACAGATTGATTTCTTGACCTGTCATCTGTGCATGGATTTTTGTTACTAATTTCATCTAATGCACTTCACAAAGCCAAGAGTCCTCTTGTCACTCAAATACAATCCCAAGTATCTTGAATCAAAATTATGATTCAGGAATACTGAAACCTTTGAGTTTTATATGGAAAATAAAAGTAAGCCAACTAGGATAACTTCAGTATGGACGGAGTTAAGTGTAGGAAGTCTGTTTGTTACACTGGACAAGAAAATGAGGAATTTCTTGCATGCCATGCTAATGCCTTTAGGGAATTATTTTCTTATTATTTTGTTCAATTTTCATAGTTGTTTTTGTCAGGTTATTTCAATACTGGCCACTTGGTTGCAGCTAAAACAGGAAGTCTCACAATTTTTATTTACTGACAGTGGGCTACCCTAGGCTTGAGGTACAGAACCATTTCCCACTTCCACAGAACAGAGTGTGGGTATAAAGGATGAATGATCAATGACAGGCCATAAGGACTGAGCTGAAGAGCTCTGGACTTGTGTTTCCTCAGTTAGTAACCGAATGGGTTTGTAGTATAGTTGCCTCTAGTTCTAGTATAGTGGTATTCTCTGATGCATTTTGTAAGCACTGAGAATCGAATCCCCCACAATGAGCATAAAGAAAGAAGAATTTTAAAATGTATAGATACTCATAAAAACTTACAAAATATTTATCTTGAGATTTAACATAAGTGAAAAAATAGCTTCTATGTAACTTTAAAATATTTGGAAGTAGTCTATCTGGAGCAGTGAAGAATGGCTATTCTAATTATTAAACATTTTAAATTAAAATGCTTGTTATTTTATTATTTTAATATAACTTCATTTCATTTCATATCCTTTTTTTTAGAGATGGCATCTTACTATGTTGCCTTGCCTGGAGTGCACTGATTATACATAGGGGCAATTATAGAGAGCTTCAGCCTTGAATTCCCTGACTCAAGCAATCTTCCTGCCTCAACCTCTGGAGTAGCAGGGATTACAGGCACACCCCAATGCACTTGGCAAAAATTTTTTCTTGATTACCATGGGAGCATTAGCAAATACCACATAATTTGAGCATATAGCACACTTACATATAAAACATAATTATGACATTAGCTGTTTTAAATTCAGTTATATGGAAAACATACACATTTTGAAAAGGGTAGTTATTCTAGTTCAGTTAGTTTGAAGTAACGAGATCTTAGGTACAGGAATCTCTATTATTACTACTTTAGAATTTAATTGGATCAGCTGCTACTTCTCATTGTATTTATTGTATATTTTCTTCTTAAATTATTTAAAAGTAGGTAACATCAGCTTTTATTGTTACTTAATATAAGTTTTTATGAGGAATATAAATCACACTCATGGTCAGGAGAACTAACCTGTCTTGTCATTTCGGGAGCAATAGGAAGGATAGGCCAGAAGTAAGAGTAAATTACAAAAAACACCAGCCAGCTAATTATGCTTCCCCAAATTGCCAGATGACTAAACTGCAAGGAAAAAAAATAAGAACATCATAGAAACACTTCAGTATTTTTTATTCACAAGGAGAAGAAATATTTATTTAACTCTATCAACTAACAAAATATGTCTGTCCACATTTATTTTCATGTGAAGATATTTAATTACTTGAGGTTTAGACTTTCTTTCTAATATGCTCCTCAGAATATTTTCCTATGAACTCAGGAAACAATTCCCTGTGGAATGTCACCCATTCCCTGTGGTGGAATTCAGCATCTTCGGGAAAAACAGTTAACTCTCAAACAGAAGTGGTTCATACAGTTAGTGAACTATTTAATGAGGTTACGTACTTGTAAATACAAAACTCTCTTCAGGAAAAAGTTTTGAATAGAAATCACTGACAGAGAGAAAAATCTGACCATAACTATCTGTTCTGTGTAAAGACATGGTTCTGAAACAATGACATAAATCATGATCCTTAGGCTGACTGATCTGTGCACAAGAGCCTGGTAGAGACTTTGGCTGAAAAATCATTGCCTATTTCCAGGTCTAGGAATTTGTGCCAAATCCTCTAATGGTAAATACCAAGGTAACTTCTGTTTATCTGATCTGTCAATTTGCATTAGCACAGCTTGTATTAGCAGAGAAAGAGTAAAGAAATGCCTAGGAGACCTCCGTATTAAACTTCTGGCCATACGGGCTACAGATTTATTATCAATATGCACTAAAGCAATTAGCTAGACTAGATGATTTCATAATGGCTCCAGTGACCTCAGCCTACTAGGCTGCTCATTACTTATGTTTGAACAACAAAATTGTGACGGGAAAAAAACAAATTACTATTTCTCAAGGCAGCAGTCCCCAACCTCTTTGGCACCAGAGACCAGTTTCATAGAAGACAATTTTTCCACAGATAGGAGAAGTAGGGTGATTAGACTCCATGTCATTAGATTCCATAAGGAGTGCGCAACCTAGATCCGTCACATGTGCGGCTCCCAGTAGGGTTCCTGCTCCTACCATAATCTAATGCTGCCCTTGATAGAGGTGGAGCTCAGCCAGTGATTAGTGCTGGGAAGCAGCTATAAATACAGATGAAGCTTTGCTCATTCCTGCTGTGTGGCCCAGTTCCTTATAGGCTGAGAACAAACTCATACACTGGGGATTTGGGACCACAGTCTTAAGATATTTTTTGATATGTGTCTATGGCAATCCTCCAAGCTCCTTAAAAGTAACTGGTTAGTCAAATGATTCCTCTCTCTGTGGGGTCAGGGAGCCAGGGGGGTGGGGGAGGTCTCCAGGGATCATGTAGGAGATGCTGGAGAAGGGAATCAAAACTGGGAACCTTAAACTTTCAAAAGCTTCAATGTATTTTGATGTAACTGTTGCCTTGTGGTTGACATCAGTGCAATGGCTGCAATGTTAGGCATTTTCTGTATGGTTCAAAGAGTCTTTCCAGGCTAGTTCTGTCAGGACTATACCCTTGGGGGTAGTAGCAGGCCCCTGTGCTGCTCTGAAAGGTATTTTCTTATCTCTCTGCCTGAGCTTATACCCAGCACTTAAGCAGTGATTGCCTACATCCTCCTCTTCCCCAATGAAGAAGCACAGGAACGCCTTCTCCAAACCTCCAGGCAGAGTAATATAAAAGCAAAAGTAAAAACCAGTGGCTTCTTTCCTTTATCCTAGGCTCCTTCTCAATACCCTGGGGGCTAGCTGGAAGGAGCCTGGTACACCCTGAGCCAGGAAGGATACCTCTGCTTTTTTGCTAAGTTGGCTTTGAACTTGAAATAAACAAACATTTAAGTAAAGGAGAGTTGCTATAAATGATTATGGACCTAAAAAACACTCTTACTGAAAAAAGAAGATAATTCAACAATAATTAAAAGGGAAAAATAATTTTCTTTTCTTTAAATTATAGGAAATAATTGTTTCTATTTTTATGTCACATTCATGTGATATGATACACATGTAAAATTAGTATGCCTTATGAATTACTAATAAAATATTTTTGTTTAAAAATCCTAAGTGCCAACTAAGTTGATGCTGGGCAGATGGCAGGAGTCAGAACTCTAAGCATCAGAGAAAAAATATGTGATATACTAAAATTTGTCAAAGGTGATAAGCTAATACAAATTTTTTTTTCTTATAAGCTTTTGAGTATAAGCTGGAAAACAACTCATCCCCAGCTGTGAATGTATGCATATATACATATTCACTTAAATTATTAAGTTCACAAAAAGTAAAACTCCTTTTAACTAACCAGAAATTCCATTCTTATAATAATCTAAGGAAGGAAAGTATTATTCATGTCTATAAATACACATTACACATATGTTCATAACAGTATTGGTTGTATGTTATTTATAATAACAAAAGTTAAAACATTAAGTCTAAAAGTAATGTAAATAATAAGCATTTGTGTGATGAAGTATAATAGTCATTCAATAAGGTATAAAAATTAAAGATATTGGAAAAAGATTAAGGATCAATTAAGTGAAAAACGTTAAGTTATGAAATATTAGGTTCTTTATGGTTCTATTTTTATGGAAAAAGAAAAATCATGCATAGAACAGAGACCACAAGAATAACCACTAAAATGTCTGTATCATTCACACTAAAAGGCATGGACTATATGTAGTTCCTCCTTTTCCTGCATTAGTTCAATTTTATGTTATATTTCTGTTTTGGGATAATAATAGTAAAGGAAAGATATCAATTAATACCATGTAAAAATGGACCTATTTCAAATGTAAGGCAGAAAAAGAAATATCCTAAAGTCACCAGATACTTTAAATTATCACTCAAATATGCAAAACAAAAGAGTAAAATATGGAAATGAGAAAAAACACTTATTAGTTTTCTAATGCTTAAAGGTAAATTGGCATATGAACAACTATACAGGATTGAGGACAAATCCTAAAGAATACTCACTTTATTCCAAGACAGTGTCTCCAACCCAGCTTTCAGACACACAGTAACAACTACATACTGTGCAAGGAGAGATGAGAAGCGGAAAGAGATTGGAAAAATGTATTAAAATTTCCATTATAATCCATATCTCCCCACTCCTTTCCTGACCCTCCCCCAGTTCTGCTCCATGTCTGATGGACTCTGATGTCACTAACAGTTGTGCTAGGTTTTAGTTCTGAGGAAAACACAGTGTTCATCAATAAATGTTCTGTGTTTTAGAAACTCTTTAACATATAACTAAAATGAGTTCTTATACCACAAACTCTTTTTTTTTTCTTTCTCACTCTGTAGCCCCGGGTAGAGTACTATAGTGTCTGCATAGCTCACTGCAACCTCAAACTCCTGGGCTCAAGTGATCTTCTTGCCTCAGCCTCCCTATTAGCTGGGATTACACACCCCCACCACAAAGCTGGGGTACTTTTTCTATTTTTTTAGAGACGAGGTTTTGCTTTTGCTTAGGCTGATCTTGAACTCACGAGCTCATGCAATCCACCCACATTGTCCTCCCAGAATACTAGATTACAGGCGTGAGACATAAGCTCTTATATTTTCATTCTTTGTAAATTCCATAGAAAATTTGATTCTGCCTAGAGGTTATTTATGAAAAATTCAGTTGAGCAGGATAAATTGAAACCACTATAAATCAAAGAGTGTCTTCAGTATTCCTGGCCTTTTGTATTTTTCTATATATTTTAGAAATAGCTTAACAAGCCTCTGATGCTTTCGCTTGGGGTTACAATAAATCTATAAATCAATTTGAGGAGAATTGACTTCCTTACAGTATTTACTCTTCCTCTCAATGAACATGTTATATTTCTCCATTTAGAGATTCTTCATATCTCTAATAAAGTATTATAATTTTTCTCAAAGAAGTCTTAAACATTACCTGTTAGATTGATCCAAGTGTTTTTAATATGTCTGATATGATTGTAAAAGGATCTTTTCAGATTTTCTAAATCTATTTATTTTTAAAATAATAGTATAAGCAAACTATAAATTTTCTTTGTTAACTATAATATTTTAAAAATGGAATTTTTAAAATTTTCTATGTATATGCTCATGTCATCTAGGATTTAAAACTGATTTTTTTCTTTCCCGAGGGAATAAATGAAATCAGCCTTCTATATTTGTGGGTTCACGTCTATAAATTCAACTTGCTGTGTTTCAGTAATATTTGGAAACAAAGAAAAAGGATAGTTATATCAGTACTGAACGTGTATAGACATTTTTCTTGTCATTATTCCCTAGAGAAAACAGGCAGTCCCTGGGTTATGAATAATATAGGTTTTATAAGTTTGTTCTTAGCTTTAATCTATATGTAAGTTAAAATAGGTACATTTATCTATTACCAGTATTAGCCTCCATTAGAAAGCATGAGTCATATGTCAGTCAGATAACTGTAACTCAGGGATTGTCCATAATAACTGTTTATATATCATTAACATTGTCTTAGTAAATTACAAATAATTATCATAAGTAATCTAGAGATGATTTAGAGTCTATGACAGGATATGCACAAGTGACAGGGACTTGAGCCTCCATGGGTTTTAATATCTACTTCCCCATGGATACAGAGGGATAACTATACTTCCTGTTTTATTTTCTTGTCTTATTGCACTAATTAAAAACTCCAGTGCAATGCTGAAGAGAGGCAATAATCATGAGCCTCTTTATCTTAGTCCCACTCTTAAAGAAAAAGCTTTCAGTGTTTCATCATTTCATTAAGTATGATTTTATCACAAGATGGGTTCTTAGGCAGTAAGACAAGTGATGTACTGAATGTTATAAATCCTATGCTTCAAGTAGCCTTTGATTATGACCACTTCTCTGTCTCTAGTATCAACATGCTGACAAGTCTCCTATTTCATGTAAGCTATTCCAGAACTCTTCAGCTTAAAGGTGCTAAGATCCTGTTACTCCTGCCTCTCCAAGTTTATCTTACTTATTACCTTGAAACCCCCCCCCCACCTTTGCTCAACACATAGTTTTTACTGTGCCCTGTTTCTGCTGGCCTTTTTTATTCAAAACACCAGGGCTGATTCTACCTTACTGGAGGTTTGCTCCATTCTCATGGGGGCTATCTTTGGGCTTAGTGTTTTCCTCCAGTTCACTAACATTGGGATCAGCATGTCAGTAGAGGTGGGTTGGTGATCACACCCTGCCGAGACTGCCTAGACTCCTTGAATTTCTCCCCTGACATCACTTTTTAAGTTTTTAGTCCTGGTCTAGTCCCCTTTCTTTCTTTGGCTATGATAAATTCTTTTGCTATAACTTTTTGCTGTTGGTTTTGCTCTTCTGATTTTATCTTTCAAGGCTTGGGAGATTTAGATTCCATGAGATAAATGTACTCTGGCATTTTAACTAGATATCTCTAATTTATAGGAATGTATGTATGTCTGCTTGTATGTAGATATATATTTAAAGTTCTCCATATTGGCAGGGCATGGTGGCTCACATCTGTAATCCTAGCACTTTGGGAGGCCAAAGTGGGCAGATTGCCTGACCTTAGGAGTTAGAGACCAGCCTGAGCAAAGCAAGACCCCCATCTCAATTAAAAATAGAAAAAAAATAGTGGGCATTGTGGCAGGCAGCTATAGTCCCAGCTACTCAGGAGGCTGAGGCACAAGGATCACTTGAGCCCAAGAGTTTAAGGTTGGTGTGAGCTATGACACCACAGCACCCTACTCAAAGCATAGAGTGAGACTCTGTCTCAATAAATAAATAAACAAAAAAACAAAGAAATAATAAAGTTCTCCATGTTTAGAGACTTGTTAACACATGCCTAAAATCAATTATGCTTATGCTATAAGAGCTTATGTTTACATTATTCATAAATAGCATAGAAGATTTGATTCTAGTAAGAAAGCTTTCTTTCTCTAGTATGTAATTTTTATGATGACTCAGTTGGATTTATGGCCCTGTGTTTAACACAGAATTTAGTGTTTTGCATATGATAGGTCTCAATGAATATTGATAAATGAATGGAAAAATACAAAATTATATCTTATTTTATTTAATTTTTTTCCTGGGATTGAGAAAAGGGTAAAATCTGAAATGTGTGCATGTGAAGGTTCAAAAAACGGGAACTTTCTCTTTACACATGTCCAAATAAATAAGAAAATACTACCTCACTTGATATTCAGGATTATACATGTATAATAAAGAGTTAAAAGCTCAACCATTAACATAAGACAACTAAAGTAAAAACAGGCAATATACCATTAAATTGTTAATTACATAGAGGAAAACATGAGAAAAGGCTTATAATATATCATAAAGTGAAAAATAAAGAGCCCTAAGATGCAGAGGAATATGTTTCTACTTGCATACAAAAGGGACAACACAAAACTGAAGATGAATTTGCAATTTTTAGAATTCTGACAAGAAACTACAAACAGTAGTTGCATACACAAAACTTAGAAGCCATAAAGGAAAATGTTGCTAAATTTAACAGCATAAAATTAATATTCAGAAGAGGGAGTAGGCCAAGATAGCTGAAGAAACTTCCAGTGATCGGGCAGCACCTATGGCTCAAAGGAGTAGGGCACCGGCTCTATATACCAGAGGAGCGGGTTCAAACCCGGACCCAGCCAAAAACTGGAAAAAAAAAAAAAAAAGAAAGAAAGAAAAAGAAACTTCCAGTGATCATTTCTCTGCATGAATAACAAATTCAACAACTATCCACTTAAGCACGCATCTTTAGAACAACCAAAACTCAGGCAAGCAATTATGCTACTTGGTTTTAACACTAAATCAAGGAAAGAGGCATTGAAGAGGGTGTAAAAGATAGTCTTCTGTTGCCTATGCCATGCCTTTCCCACCCCATAATAGTGTCATACCAGCACACCCAGTGCAGAGAGAATATGTGTGCTGAAGGAAGGAAGCATGAGGTGATTATGGAACTTTGCTTGAAATCCAGGGCCGCCCTGGCACAGGAAAACACAGCAGAGAGCAGAATTCTGCTGGTGCTCACAAAGAGAGCATTTGGACCAACCTGGTCAGAGGAAAATCTTTTGCCCTGAAATCCAAGTCCCTCCTAGCTCCACCACCAGCTGACAAAATGCATCCTGGGGCCTAGACTAAATTCATTAGGCAGTTGGACCACTAAAGCTGAAGTCCTTGGGCAAGTTCTGCCATTGTGCTTTCTCAGAGCCTGTGGACAATAGTTTATGTGTGACCCGGCATGACATCAGCAGCTACAGCCAAGGCAGTGCCTGTGTGACCTCCCCCCAACTACAAGCAGCATAATTCAGGGAGTCTTCTTCCATTTGGGGAAAAAAAAGGGAAAAGGTCATAGAATTTTGTTTTCCAATTTGCTAATCAGCTTAGTCACAGTAAAATAAAGCACCAAGCACAACCTTGTAACTCCTGAGTCCTCGGAGGCATTGCTGGGTTTACCCTGGGCCACGAGGAAATATGCTTGCTGAGTCATAGCAAGATTCGTCCTGATTGATTAAAGAGTCCTTGGACTCAGAATAAACATTAGAGGTAGGTAGGCAACAGTTACCTTAGGCTTTGGGTGAGACTGGGTTGGCTTCACATGTGACCTGGCACTGGTGGCCATGAGGAGTGCCCCCATCATTCCTCCCCCATCCGCAATAGCCCAGCACAGCGAGTGAGGAGAGAGAGTGAGAGACTTTTGCCTGGTAATTCAGGGAGTTCTCCCATATCTTACCAAAGTCCACCAAGATCGTACCACCAGGGGTCTACAAGAATCACAGCATCACTGGACTTGGGGAACCCAGTGCTAAGAGCTTCAGTGACCAGAGAGTTTGACCACAACACCCAATTCAATTTGAATTCTGGAGAGCCTTTTCAAACAAGCCCAGACTATAGGGATGAAAATAAATACCTAGCTCTTCATTACCGAGACATCAATGTCTTGAGCATCAAGAACACCCAGAAAAACACAAATTCACCAAATGAACTAAATGAGGTACTAATGACAAATCTTGGAGCTATGTGACCTTTTAGAAAAAGAAGTCAAAATACTTGTCTTGTAGAGGGTCTTTGAACTTCAAAACAATACAGAGAAGGAATTCAAAAGCCTAACAGAGAAATTTAACAAAGAGATAGAAATAATAAAAAAAAATCAAGCAGAAATTTTGGAGTATAAGAATTCAATTGATAAACTGAGAAATGCATCAAAGTCTCTCAACAACATAATTGACCAAGCAGAAGCAAGAATTAGTGAACTTGAAGACAGGCTATTGAAAATGCATAGTCAGAAGAGAAAAAAAGAAAAAAAAATTAAGCATGCCTATAAGATGTAGCAGATAGCTGCAAAAAGATTAATCTAAGAGTTTTTGGCCTTAAAGGGGAAGCAGAAAAAGAGATTGGGGTAGAAAACTTATTCCAAGAAATAATAACAGAACTTTACAAACCTAGAGAAATATATCAATATTTAGGTAAAGGTCATAGACCATCATGCAGATTTAACCCAAACCAAAATACCTCAAGGTATTTCATAATAAAGGTCCCAAAGGTCATGGATAAAGGAAAGATCCTAAAGAAAACAAGAAAATAAGAAAAAAAATAACATATTAAGGAACTCTGATATGTCTGGCAATAAACTTCTTAGTGGAAACCTCATGAGCCGGAAGATTGTGGCATGACATATTCAAAATGCTGAAGGTAAAAACTATAACCCTAGAATATTATAGTCTGAAAAATATATCCTTCAAACATGAAGGAAAAATAAAGATTTTTCCAAGACAAACAAAAGCTGAGGGATTTCATCAACACTAGATTTGTCCTACAAGAAATGCTAAAAGAAGTTCTTCAATCTAAAGAAAAAAGGATGTTAATGAATAATAAGAAATAATCTGGAGGGACACAACCAGCTGGTAACAGTATGTCCACAAATGTAGAATATTCTACTGTTACAGTGCATAAATCACTTATATCTTAAGTAAGAAGTCTAAAGAAATCTACCAAAAATATAATAATGACAATAACTTTTTGGAAGATAGATGGCATAAAATGATATGAATGGAAATAACAAAAAGTTAGAAAGGGGGGTATGGAATTAAAGGGAAGAATTTCTATTAGATCTCTCTTGTTTGTAAGTAGAGTCGTCATGTGTTTAAAATAATCAGTTATAAAATGTTTTTTGCAAATCTTACACTAACCTCAAATAAAAAACCTGGAACAGATACACACACGCACACACACACAAAAGCCAAGAAATTAAAACACACTACCAGAGAAAATCACTTTTAAAAGGAAGACAAGATAGTAGTTGAAAGTAAAAAAAGAACAATAATAAGAAGTTAACTGATAACTCCATACTGAACCTCAGAGTCAAAGCATTCTGTAATAGACATACTCTTACTTGACAATGTGAATGTTACTTTCTTGGCACTATTATTATTGTTATTGCTTAATATTTCGATGCAGCAATCGTCTGATTTCTTTTCTGAATGTATTTATCTTCATTCATTCTTTACGAGGTTTTTGTTTCTAGTCTTTTTCTTAAACATTGTTATTGTTATTAAAGGCTTTTTAATTTTGTGAAGGCAAAAGTGGAAACCTAATAAACACATGTATATGTAAAAAAAAAAGAAAGTAAGTAAAAAAAGACCAAAAAGCTACCAGAAATTAAATAATAACATAGCAGTGATAAGTCCTTACTTACTCAATAAAAATGTTAAATGTGAATGAACTCAATTTTCCAACCAAAAGTCAGAAAGTGGTGGAATGAATCAAAAAACAAGAGTCAACCATAGGTTTTCTGCAAGAAACACACTTTATCTATAAAGAAATAGACTGTCTGAAAATAAAGTAATGGAAAAGGGTAACCAAAAAAGAGCAGGAAAAGCTACACTTTTATCAGATAAAATTATTTCAAGACAAAGAGGTCATTAAATAATGATAAGGGGGTCAATTCAGCAAGAATATCTAACAATTCTAAATACATGTATATATGTACCTAACATTGGAGCACCCAGACATATGAGGCAAATATTATCAGACATAAAGAGAGAGAGAGATACCCCAACACAGTAGTTTCTGGATACTCCAAAACTCCATTTTCAGCATTGGACAGATAACTCAGACAGAAATAAAGAAACATCAAGTTTAACTATGGACCACATGGACCTAATAGATATTTACAGAACATGTCATCTCATAGCTGTAGAATACAGGTTCTCCCTCCTCAACTCATGGATCATTTTCAACAATAAACCATATGTTAGGCCACAAAACAAATCTTAAAACATTTTTAAAAATTAAAATCATACCAAGCAGTTTTTTTTCTGACCACAATGGAATAAAACTAGAAATCGGTAACAAGAGGAACAGTAAAAAATATATAAACACAAAGAGATTAAACAATATGCTTCTGAAAGATCAGTGGGTAACAAAGATTAAGAATGAAATTTAAAAATTTATTGGGACAAATCAAAATGAGAGCAGAGCATATCAAAACATATGAGATATAGTAAAGCAGGAAAGTTTATAACAATAAATGTCTATATTAATAACAGGAAAGTTTATAACAATAAATGTCTACATCAATGAAGTAGAAAAGCTTCAAATAAACAACCTAATGATGATATCAATGAATAGAAACACAAGAACAAATCAAACCCAAAAATAGCAGAAGAGAAATAATAAAGATCAAATCATAAATAAAATTGAAGGCGGATTCTGGGAAGATGGCCGTCTGGTAGCAACCTTGGTCAGAGGCTCGTGAGCAAAGGAAGAAAAACTGGTTGGAATCAGAATCTATGAAGCCAAAGACAGGGAGCTGAGCCCAGAAAAAAGTTTGGCAAGCTGTAAATCCAAGGAAGATCATTTAAGAACATAAAATACAGGTATAAAGTGGGCCCCAGAACTGCTTGCTAGAGCCGCCTACCTCCTGCGGGAGGCGGGTGGCTGCACAGAAACCCCCTGAGCTTGAAAAACACAGAATGACCTGGTAGAGCTATGCACACCCCTGCGGGTGGCAGCAGACGAGTCCCCACTCTGGGAGGACCCAGAACTGCTTGCTAGAGCTGCACACTCCATGGGCAGCAGAGAAGACCCCGGCCCCAGGGCTCTGGGCAGGTCCAGAACTGATTGCTAGAGCCGCAAGCCTCCCGTGGGCCGCGGGTGGCTGCAGTGGAGTTCCCCTGCTCCGGGCAGCCACAGAAGTACTTGCTAGAGCCTTGCACACCCCCACGGGTGATGGCGGACAAATCCCCTAATCTGGGAGGACTCAGAACTGCTTGCTAGAGTCACATGCCCCATGGGCGGCAGAGTAGATCCGTGCTCCAGGGCTCTGGGCAGGTGCAAAACTACTTGCTAGAGCCGCACACCTCCTGCTGGTGGCAGGTGGCAACAGAGGACTTCCCTTGCTCCGGGCAGGCACATAATCACTTGCTAGAGCCCTGCACACCCCCGCAGGTGGCAACAGACGAGTCCCCCACTCTGGGAGGGCCCAGAATTGCTTGCTAGAGCCGTGCACACCATGTGGGCCCAGAACTGCTTGCTAGTGCAACGAGTGTCCCACAGGCAGTGGCAGAGGAGTCCTCCATTCCAGGAAGACCCCAAACAGTCTTCTAGAGACACACACCCCCCACAGGGGCCAGTGGAGGAGTTCCCTGCTCCAAGCACCTGTGCTGGGTGGGCCCAGAATTGCTTGCTAGAGCCAAGCGCACCCTGCAGGAGGCGGTAGAGGAGTCTAGCGCTCTGGGAAGGCCAAGAACTGTTTGTTAGAGCCATGTGTGTCCCACAGACGGAGGTGGAGGAGTTCTCCACTCCGGGCTCCCAGGCAGGGAGGGAATTAGATCAGCTTGCTAGTGCTGCACACGTCCAACA
>CAUYQV010008630.1:0-41621 GCA_963574575.1 Galagoides demidoff | reverse complement strand
GCGTGTCTGTTGGGTAGTTTCATTTGGGGAGTTGCATTTTGGGTGTTTCAATTTGTGTAGTTTCATTTTGGTAGTTTCATTTTGGGTAGTTTCATTTGGGTAGTTTCATTTGGGTAGTTTCATTTTGGGTAGTTTCATTTTGGGTAGTTTCATTTGGGTAGTTTCATTTTGGTAGTTTCATTTTGGGTAGTTTCATTTGGGTAGTTTCATTTTGGGTAGTTTCATTTGGGTAGTTTCATTTGGGTAGTTTCATTTTGGGTAGTTTCATTTTGGTAGTTTCATTTTGGTAGTTTCATTTAGGTAGTTTCATTTTGGGTAGTTTGATTTGGGTAGTTTCATTTTGGGTAGTTTATTTTGGGTAGTTTCATTTTGGTAGTTTCATTTTGGGTAGTTTCATTTTGGTAGTTTCATTTTGGGTAGTTTCATTTTGGGTAGTTTCATTTTGGTAGTTTCATTTTGAGTAGTTCATTTTGGGTAGTTTCATTTTGGTAGTTTCATTTGGGTAGTTCATTTTGAGTAGTTCATTTTGGGTCCTGGCACATAGGCTTATCTCCTGAAACAGAAAATAGAAAAAAAAAAAAGAATGTAGCTAAGAATACTTAACCTAGAAAAGATTCCCCACTATCTTCATGTCTTCTCTTATGAGTGTTTTAGGCTGCCATGTTTGCGTGGGGTGCTGTATTTAGCAGCTATTTGTTTTAATTCTTTCTCTGATTTTTTTTTTTTTTTAAAGAAAATGAAGTCTCACTCTGGCATCCAGGCTGGAGTGCAGTGGTGTCATCATATTCCACTGCAGCCTTGAGGGCACAAGTGATCGTCCTGCCTCAGTCTCCTGAATAGCTAGGGCTATGGAATAGACATGTGCTACCATGTCCGACCACATGGATCATAATGCCAGGTTAAGCAGAACTTTGGAATTCTGGAAGTGGCAGCACAATGGATATAGACCTCAAATTGAGATAAATAAGGCTAATAAAGTAAAAAAAAAAATGGGAGGAAGTGGAGGATGAAGAAATAGACATACAAAAATATTGACAGTATTTTTCTTTACAACATTATTTTTTCTTATGGTCTATTTCTGAGTACCACCTATTTTAGAATAACTTGAGCTGTTATAACAGATAGATCTTGAAATGTTAGTGGCTTACCACAGTAGAAATTTATTTCTTATATATGGAGAAGGGCAGAGTTTCTTGCAAAGACCCAAACTAATTAAGACTGCCCCTTTAACATACATGTTGCAAAGCTATTCCAGGCATGGACATAACAAACATCAGATAGGAAAGAAAAGAGAGTGGAGCATTACAGGGGAGGCTTTTTTGACCAGTACTGAAAGTATGCAGTTTTACATTTATGTCATTTCTGATCACATTGCTTTGGCAAGAGTTAAGTCACCTAACTACAAGAGAGGCAGAGGAATGCAGCAGTTGACTCAGAAGAAAAGGTAAACAAATTCAGTAAATAGCCATTCTCCACTGTCCCATCTGGAAATAATTCCTTAAAAAATAGAAAGAACTAGAAATCTCCAAGATATGTATGCCACTTGTGTAATAATGTGACTTCAATCTTTTAACATTTTAAAGAAGAACATTCATTGAAACTATTATTGCCAGAAACCTTGAACAGAAAAAGAAATAAAAAGACATAAAAAAAAAAAAAAGAACAGTATACAAGTTGAAGAGCGGTTTGTAAGAAGAGTAGGTTATTGATGCCAGGCCAGGAGATCCAGGCCTGCCAGGTTACTCATAATCTCACTGATAATGAGGGCTTTTTATCTTTCAGCACTCCCCATGTCTTTCAGGACCAATGGTGCTTCATTACCTGAGGTCTATATCAGTTATGATGAGGTCCAGGTAATCTACTCACTGGGAACAATTCTGGTTATCTGTCTTTTTTTATATTCCCAGTTGTTTCAGAACAAAGTTAAATTTATAGCAATGCTTTTAATGCTTTTAGAATCACTTTCTTGAGTGGGAAAAACTAATAATTTAGGATTGAGTCTTCTCTCTCCCAATGACCCTTCCTAGGTGAAAATCAGAGGGAATTGAAAAGGTGTTTCTTTTTATATTAAAAAATAAAAAGCAAAACAAATAGCACAAAGTAGTTAGACTTTCTAAAAAGAAAACTATAAAGGAACACCTCAGGTTTTTTTAATTTCAAATTAATATGAGGGCACAAATTATTAGGTTACATTGTTCTCACTTCCAAGGTAAAGTTCAAGTTGTATTAGAGCCCATCAGCCAGGGGCATGCTGAACACCCTCACATTGTACACATTAGGTACGATCCTGCCAATCACCCTCTCCCCTCCTCTCTCTCTGCTTGTCCTCTTCTCTCCTCCCCCTTTGCTAGACTGTATTTGTGTTCCATCATTTGTATGGGTGTATAATTGCTTGTATATTGGTTTCATATTAGTATTGACAACCTTGGATTTTTTTTTAAATATTCAAGACATTTCTTTAAAATGTCTCAGTTTTAAAGTTTTTGCTGTCAGTTGATGGTTGGACATCTGTATACCATTCTAATATCCAGTCTACTCACAAAGAGGCTGTCATGTCACTCTTCCCTGTTTTACTTTCATGTGACCAAATCCTTGGTCATGTTGCTGAATTCCTAGGGCTGTCTGCCTGTGCAGACCTGTGACTGTCTTGTGGGACAAAGTAGGGAAGTGGCCATATGACTCCTCCAGATTTATAAAGCAAGAATTAGCTGTATTCAAGGAAACCACTTAAAAATAAGGTGCTGTTACAAAGCAGTTTAGACCCATTTTGAATGCTAATATATATATATATATATACATATATATATATATATATATATATATATATATTTATTTATTTTTTTCTGAGGCAAAGTCTCACTATGTTGCCCTTGGTAGAGTGCCATGGCGTCACAGCTCACAGCAACCTCAAACTCTTGGGCTTAAGAAATTCTCTTGCCTCAGACTCTCAAGTAGCTGGAACTATAGGTGCTCACCACAATGCCCGGCTACTTTTTGTTGTTGTTGTTGTCATTGTTGATTAGCAGGCCCAGGCTGGGTTTGAACCCGCCAGCCCTGGTGTATGTGGCCGGAGGCCTACCCACTGAGCTACAGGTGCTGAGCCTAAATGCTAATATTTTGAACAAGGTCAAGTAAGTGTTTTGAGGGATCATAGCTTCTTCGTGAATGGCTAAATTTTAATAATCTTTAGCAGTGTGTGATCACAGAGAGGAACTCAATGTCCCCATTCTTCCAAACTAGTGACTTAAAATGCTGTGATTCCTCCTCTACAAAGAGTGATTTCTGCTTCATTTCTGCTTATATGCACATCTTGAAGCTTGCCTAAATTTGACTTAAATTAACTAAATGCCTTATTTGGTCTGAACTGAATTGTGGGCTATAATATGGAAAGAATTCCCTCCTTTACGTATTAAATGAACTTAGTTTTTGCTTTGGTGGAATTAGAAACACATCATAGGTGTGTTTAGAAACAAGTAATAGAATCTAAGAGCATTCCAGGTTTAAATGGTTTTAAATGTTCATCTGTTTTAAAAAATATCACTATTGATATTTTAATGCACTTTTTGTTGTAAGTTCTCATGCTTTCTTAAGATTTTCTTGAATTAAATAAAATAAAACTTGCTTGTTTTGTTACTTGCTAATATCAGCCTCAAAGTTACACACCACATACACATATACAGATGAAAACACACATCTCTAGGTATTATCTCTGCATTTTTTTTCAAAGAATGTAGTTCTATATGGTGAAGGAAATGTATAAAGGATGTAATATAGAATAGAAAGGCAGGAGAGACTTTATAGGATTGTTAATGATTAGTTCATATAAATTATTCAATAGATAGTGCCCATTCATTCACTAATTCAATCATTAAACTAATACTGACTGCCTAAGATGTGCTGCCATGCCCTCTGCTATATCATAGAGATAAAATGGAAGACAAGACATGGCCCCTGTCTTCAAGGACCTTAAAATCTAGTGAGGAACAAAAAACAAACAAACTATCAAACAAAACCCCCTAAACATAGCAATATTATGAGAGAACCAGTGTGCTCAGGATATGATAAGGTGCAATGGGAGGATGGTAGAGATGGGCAGTAACACAGATGTGGGTGTCGAGGGGACTGGACCAGAGATGCCTCTGGATCAGAGAAAAGCCAAGATGTGTTGAGGTGAGAAATCAAAATAGCATGTATTTTCTTTTTCAAAGAGGTTGGTATTTTCAAGCTTGTAACACACAAGTAAAAGTGGCATTTTGAGAAGCTGCTTATTAAACAAGGCTGAAATGTAAAGTTCAAGGAGAGGATTAGTGAGTAAATAGTGAAAGCAGAGAATGAAGTAGGCTGAGGCTCTGCAGGACCTTGAAAGTCATGCTAAGAAGTCACCCTAAAAGTATGCAGTTTGGAGGACCCAAGCAGGGGGATGGTGTGGTCACAGGAACATTTTGGCGTGATCAAACTTGCCTAAAGAATAAGGAGGAATGCACATAGGGGGAGAGAGATGGTAAGGGTGTTACGGCAGTTACTCAGCTGAGAAATAAGATGACCTGAAAGAATGGTGGCAGGGGAGATGTAGCTAGTGGCCGAGTCAGGTGGCATTAATGAGGTAGACTAGATGTAGGAGCAAAGAGGAGAGAGGTGTGCAGGTGGCTCTCAGGCCTTGTGTTGGGGAATCATACTGAGGCCACGCGGATGGAGAATAAAGAAAGAAGAGCAGACAGTGGTAGGGGATGATGCTGAGGAAAGGTATCCAGGAAGATTGACCAGATTCATAGGATAGATATGAAGAGCAGCCAGAGAGAGAAGTGAAGGATGGTTTTCCAGTGGGGACAGGAGGGCACTGCAAGAGCAGAAGCTCAAGAAAAGAAGCCTTCAATAGAGAAGAAAGATTTCAGTTTAGAGTATTTTGAGTCTTGAGTTATTGGTAAGGTATCTAAATGGAGATATTTACTGACTTTGATAGATAGCAAACCCTTTTCCATGTGACCACAAATGGTCATTTGCGTGGGGATTTGTTCTATGCTACATTGCTGGCCTGGTTGCAAGTGCAAGTGCTCCTTCAAAATGGTAAATAAGATGAAGACTGAGAGGAATGCAATGGGCCTGCCAGTAAAAACAGCCTTGATGATTGTCCCCATCAGGGTTCTCCAGAGAAGCAGAACCAATAGGACACACACAGACATTTTCTTTTCTTTTCTTTCTTTCCTTTTTTTAATGGAATTGGCTCATACGTTTGTGGGGGCTGGTAAGTCCAGAATCCACAGAGGCAGGCTAAGAGGCTGGAAACTCAGGCAGGATGTCTATGTTGAATCTTGAGATAAAATTCTTTCTTCTCTAGGGAACCTCAGTTTTTACTGTTAAGGCTTTCAACTGATTGGATGAAGCCCCCTATCTTATTAAGGAAACTCTATTTTTCTTAAAGTGAACAGGTAATAGTCATTAATCACATCTACAGAATGTCTTCACAGCAACATCTGGTCTAGTGTTTGACCAAACAACTGGACACCATGGCCCAGCCAAGTTCACACATGAAATTAACCATCACAGTGATGTTTTCAAGTAAACACCTGTTCAAGTTCTCCTTCTTCAAGTTCCCACTGAACGTGCACAGAGGTACCCTCACATTTGTCCTTCATGGTTTTCTTCTCCCTTCCCTGTAAATCCTTCCTTCTCCTTCCTTTGTCTCTTTTCTTGATTCAGTTTTCATATTCCCTGTGCATAAACTTACAACTTTAACTATCACGTGTAAATATGCTGGCCTTGATAAACACTCCTGGCTAATAATAATGCAGTACGTTTAATTGGGAGTTAGTCATCAAAAGCCTATTTACATAGATTATTTGGTGCTACAGCCCTGTGAAGTAGACAGGGCAGGTAACATGGTCTCTTCCTTCACAGCTGTTTCTGGCGGCTCAGAGAAGGGAAATGGCAGACTAAAGGGACTCACTTTTACCTGGCTCTTAAGTGGCGTGTGGACAGCACTAAGCTCTGGGATGCTTACATTTGATCTTTCTTATCCAATAAATACAGACATGCACATTTTTAGAAAAAGGCTCTAAGAAGGTTTCTCCCCTAATTGACACATTTGAGGATGAAACATTTCCCCTTACTTGAAATATGTGGAACCTATGGAAAATTGTTGGTAGCATTCCTGCTACCGAGAGACTGCACTAGCATCCAAAGAACAGTGAAGCATCAAGGCTGACCAGGGCCTGAGGTGAGCATGAGTCAGTAAGTTTGAGAGACGGCTGCAGCAGGCTGGGCTGCCGACCAAACAGACAGACGAGGAAGACTGCGATTAGGAAGAACCAGCCCCACTATGTGCTTCCTTCCTCCCAGCTTTGGAGCTATCTTGCCTCACAGCGTTCTGTCAGGGAAGAGAGTGAAGCTAGGGGCACTAAAACATCTATACACAGTGGCTCAATCACCACTTCCTTCTATGAATAAACAAATGAAATCCATATTTGTAGAGCTAACCCACAGAAAAAGGAGGAGAATGTTTGGCAGGCAGAGCAGAAATCCAATCTGGAAACTACAAATTTAAAAACAATTATTTTAAATTTTATATCACAAACTTCCTTTTGGAGGCTTCCATTAGCTACATCTATGTGAGGATATTCTTCTGGGAGAAGAAATATAAGCACTCCAGGGTTTTGGGCTGCTGGGCCTGTGGGGTTTGTAGAGTACATGAAAGCATTCTTCAGTCCTGTAATGCAGACGCGGTCTTTTATTCTGATATATAATTTCATTCAACAGTAGTAGACACTCATACTTTGTCTCTTGATTTGCAGTTTTTGGGAACAATTTCAACTTGCTCCCTTCCAGAGTGTATTATTAACAACCAATTGGCATACAGTTTCAGGCTTTTTCACAGGTGAGAGTGAAAATTGAAAGAGTGGATTAGAGAGTTCTCTGCAGGCATCCTGGATAATTTATTGCCTTTCTGTGGTAATGGCTGAATGTATATATCTTTCGCCATATGCAGCCTTCCATTTAGACTTCTAATCAATGGTAAAGAATAAGAACTGCTTTTTAAAATCCATCCTTTGGAGTGGAACTAATCAGCTTGTGGTTTCCTTTCAGGTAGTCTGACCATTATCCAATATGCCCCATCTATATCCTCGGATAGGAAATGACCTAAACTTCCACTTCCAGTTGTGTGATTATTTATACCAACACCCCCTCCATGTCTACCCAGCCCTCTACTTTGCATATTAAAGTTAAGTCTCTAATCATTGAAACTTCATGTCTGGAAAGTAGATCTGGTGTTGCCATTATATGTATACAAACTTACTTTGTACACTATACTGCAGGAGTTAAAAAGAAACTATTATAGAATTCCTGTATTGTTTACTACTTTGAAAGTCGTGTGAATGATGAGGATTTATTCCTTTGCCTGACTAGATCCCCTGGGTTTTATTTGTTAAGAATGTTATTTTCCCATACGCCTTAGCTCCCTTGTTTTGAGGAAAAAATTCCTTTTTTTTTAATCCTTAGTTTGGGGAAGTTAATACAGTTTAGGAGAAGAGAGTTTGAAAAGCTTAAAATAGCTGATGGCAATTTCAGATCATTGGAACATTTTGAACAAAATGAAAAATTATGTGACCTTGTATCAAATATTGTAATTTATAAGAAACTCACTACAGAAATTGTATATTTCCTATAATATGAAGTTTCCTATGTGCAGATTTTAATCAAAACCACAAGGAAAATGAATCTGGGTTGGAAAACCTCCTCCTATTTATCATTGTGAAGAGGGGAACCTTCTATTTTGTCGTTAAAAACTGTCCTTAAAGAGTAGGAAATGTCTTTCACCTCTATTCATTTCCAGAATTCCCAGTACTTTCTAGAAATTCCAATAACTAAAACACCTGGATTATTTATAAGTTTAAAATAAATTAAATGGAAGTTTTCATTCATGTAAATTATTACTAGAAATTGGCCTGTCTTATCTCTGTAGTGATAGGAACTCAATCTATTGCCCTAAAGTAGCGTGATTACCAGATGTAATCTACTTTAATACTTTTAGTAATTTATAATGACCTTGTTATACAATCAGTAAATTAGACTCCACGAACAATACAAACATTACTTTTGGGAAGAGTTTGGTAACAGTTAAGGGATGTTTTCCATCAGAAGGTTCTTGTTTGGGGATTAGAAGGCAGGATTTCAGATGTGTAACGTTGCCTTGGGTATCCTGCCTTTGTTGACTGATAGTAGCTGTGACAGGTGGCATGCTATTAAAATCAATAGGATAAATCTTGTTAAAAAGGATACCTCTTCTGCCATACATTTGTTCTCACCTTGCCTCACCCTAGGCTGGATGCCAAGAATGTTATCTAAATGATATCTTAAATTATAGACTTTCAAACTTCCTACTTTTATGCATATCCAAAACAAGCTAAATATCGTTTGTATCCATCAAGGGCATCCTATGAAGCCAAGTAATAGGAATATGTGTACTATATAAACCTTTAGCTGCTTGTCTAAACATCCAAATATACATCTTGTGGGATACTAAAAACCCCGTGATAGAGTAGTAAATTTTAATATTTGGCATTTGTAGGCTTTTAATTTCTTTTTTTTTAAATTTTTTTTTATTTTTTTATTTTTTATTGAATGGTAACTATGTACATTAATGCACGTCTGGGGTACAGTGTGGGGTTTTCACATGCAAGGCTTTTAATTTCTTGTAAACAAATTTAGAAGTGATATATCTATAGAAATTGACTAAGATATTAACTCTTTAGACAGAATGTCTTATAGCTCCAATTTTTCTGTTAAGTAAAAAAAAAAAAAAAAGATTTTTTTCCCCTGAGGACCTTTTCCTGAGATTTTTACCTTCAAACCATGAAAAGTTTCAGAAAGCATAAAATACTAAAATTATAGAATCCATAGTTAAAAGGAACCTTAGAAATTATATATAAGCTATCTCTTCATTTTTTAAGTTAACAAACTAAAAATAGAGCCCAAATAGGAATTTGAAAGAGGGACGTTGTCACACTGACATAGCCCCACTCTGCAGTGATTATGAGTTATGGTATACAGTATATTGATTCTAAATTAATTCATTTCCAAGGGAATGTCTTTTAAAATATTCTATATGTTTAAAAGTTCAATTTGTCAAAGTCGTCATGCCACACCTGTTAAAAAGATTCATTTCTTGCTGAACTATTGTTGACAAATATTATAGAATGACATTTTTCACAGTTTACTGTGTTCTCATTGTCATGGCACAAATCACATCAGATGTGTTTCTTGAGTGATGCTCAAGCTGAGTTAGAATGTATGTTCTGTTTCTATGTGTGGAGGTTTCAGTTTCTTAAGAGAAATTAGAATTTTTAAGTAAAGATGTTTTTCAGGTTTTAATCAGCCATTGACTATTACATTTTTTAAAAATCCTTCAATGATTAAGGAACAGAATAGCACTCTGAAGGGAATCTATTTCTTTTAAGTACTGTAACATTATTCTTTAATTACTTGAGTTAAACTTCAAAACTTTGTTATTCTTTAAAATGTGTCACTTTAAATGTCAGTAGGGGTGCGGAAAAAATTGGGAATCTATTTACTATTGAATTATGATATTTGAATGATTTGACATTATTTGTTAAATTTTATTTGATTATTGGTTTGGGGGTTCTAATATTATCTAGATAAGGTTAATGTTTATGCAAATTGGTATAAAAGATAATACTGTAAAAATAAATTAATTTGCTCTTAGAGGAAAACTTGATTCTCATTGTTCTTTAGAGTATGTATGTGCTCTTTGTGAAAGGGAGATGTTGACAAGGACTAGAAACCTGGAAAATTTCTACACCAGGAAACTCTATTCTCTAGGACCGAAGAGCAAAGAAGGTCCAAAGTTATTGTTTCCTTTACAAATCTGAAAATCAGAATCATGGTTTGGTTGAATCGCTTGGCCTCTCTCTTCTGATGGGGAAGGCCTTTTCCCTGTTCCTGCCTGCTATCACAACACGACTGTACAAACAGGGGACCAGATTCCATTGTGCTGTAGATTGTTCATGTGGGAATATACACAGGAGCTGACGGAGCCCGGAACTGTGCTACACCTGCCCTCTGACATTGGTGAAAAACCCTCCCCTGCTTAATGGCAGAACCAGGTCTCCTGTCTGCCTTTGTGAATAAGGATAGTGCTACATAACTTTCATGTCCTAGGTCATGTTTCATACGCCTATGCATTCTTTGTGTGTGTGTGTGTATACGCATGTGTTGTGCGTGAACTCAACTGAAACTTTTCCCTGAACTTTCTTTTCGATGAGAAAAAATAAATGGCTGAGCTTTGTGGTTTGTCAAAAGCTTTGAAAAGATTGCTTTAGCAGACTTTATTTTCTGAAGGTTTATACTGCCTTTCCACCTTTTGAGAAGGACCTGGTGGGATAGCCTAATTTACTTCATGCACACCAATTATTAATACAAATGTCTACCTTGGCCTACTTCCTTTCATTTATACAATTTCAGGGATGGCTAGTCAGCCATACTCCAGGCAGGACACGGACCCGTTCAGGCGTGGGGCAAGTGCTTTATTCTCCCTGTAGACCCGTAGACCCGAAGCATGCTGTGGCTACAGCCCACAGAACACTTCCTTTTATCCCTCAGCAGTTACTTAGAATCGTTCAGAAAGAACCTGCTGAGCCTCATCAATAGAGGTAATTTAGGCAGTGGCTCTAAAAATGCTAAGCTACATTTCCTGTCGCAACTGAGAACATTTCTATTATGAAAGAAAAGACACATATTCAGAACACACTTGATGATAACATTACAGTATCTGATTTAGGCCCAGTATCATGAATTGTATAATGTTCTCTATTAAAATAAGTTTTATGTTTCAGTTTTATTGCTGTGAGAAGAGAGAACTTAAGATTTTATTTTTGTTTTTTTTTTCTTTTTTATTGTTTGGGATTCATTGAGGGTATAAAGAATTAGGTTACACTGATTGCATTTGTTAGGTAAAGTCCCTCTTATAATTGTGTCCTGTCCTCAAGAGGTACGCCATACACCATGACCCCCATCCTCCTCCTCCCCTCTACCCGCTGCCTCCTTCCTCTACCTCCCACCTTGTATTAGATCATCTGCTGCCTTCATATTGGAACTGAGTACATTGGATTCTTGCTTCTGCATGCTTGTAAAGCCTTACTCAGAAGAATATATTTCAACTCCATCTAAGTTAATGCAGAAGATGTAAAGTCTCCATCTTTTTTAATGGCTAAATAGTATTCTGTGGTATACGCATACTGCTTTTAATCCATTCCTGGGTTGGTGGGCATTCAGGTCATTTCCACATTTGGATGCCTGTAAATTGAGCTGCAGTAAACAGTCTAGTGCAAATGTCCTTAAGTTTTCACGATGGGAACCTCTGTCAAAAGATTTTATGTTTGCTTGGGAAGTATGAGAATAATGTATGAGAATCTGCGATTGTATTAACTTCTCTGTGTTACTTATGACTGTACGTTTGCTGTGGAAGAGTTTAGGACTTAATTCTCCTTGTTTCTTTAGTATCACTGCAGTACCTGGCATTTAGTAGAAGCCTAATAAGTGTTAGTTGAATAAAAATTTATAGATAGGATGTGTTTTTTAAAAATCAAATTCTTACAGTATGCCTTCCACAGTCCAAGAACTGCGAAGTATAACAAATAGTTAAAGAGTGTAGGCTGTGGCATCTGACAGACCTGGATGTACATCTCAGTATTTCCTCCTTAGAGTTGTGTGATCTTGGGCAAATCACTCAACATCTATCTCAGTTTCCACAATTGTAAAACTGATAATGGTACCTGTTAATGTCCACCAACCCAACAGTAGTGCCTGGTAACAGCACAATTAATGTTAGCTGTTCAAGGAACATGCAGTTTAATAGGAGAGATAATCCAGCAACACCTATAATTTAAGGCAGAATGTAATATCATAAAAGAATTCCGATAATGGACTGTAGATGTTCTGAAGAAATAAAGTTCTCATGTGCTGTAGAAAAGCAGGAAAATCTTTGGAAAGAAGTGAAAGCCCCACAGCATGGATGGGATTTTGACAAGTGGGATGAGCAGTAAGGCTATGGGGCTATGCGGACAGCAGAAATAAGGGTATGCTGGGAGTTGGGAGTCTGGAGCAGGTGGAGGGAGGTCACAGGGATAAGGGACTAAGGCCAAGAGCTTTGACTGCCAAGGCTAATGGTGCCACTGATGGAGTAAAACTGCAGTTTACTGTTTTTAGTCCAGCCTACTGGAACTGCCTGAGTGCTCAAAGTACCCTCGCCCTTCCTCTGGCATTTCAGCAGGGTTCTGCTTACACTGCTACTGGCATTCTTAAGACTCTGTGACCTGGTTGGTAAAGTTTATTTGACCTTATCACAAAAAAATGTAGGAATGGGTGATTCAAGTAAATTCTACAGGAACTCATCATAAAAAATGTCTAAAGACAGTAACATTTAAGAATTTCTTAATATTTTAGGCATGAAATTATAAATTTGCATACATACTCAATATTTCTAATGTTTTAGAGTCCTTATTGGATAAATATAGATAATATTGCATTGTAATTTTATACAGTAGTATCCCCCTTTACCTAGGAGTTTTCATTCCAAGAACCCCAGTGCCTTCCTGTAACTGTGGCTAGTATCAAACCCTGTAGACGTTATGTTTTTTTATATGTGCATACCTATGATAAAGTTTAATTTATAAATCAGACACAGTAAGAGATTAACAACAATAGCCAATAATAAAACAGAACAATTATAACAATATACTGCAATAAAAGTTGTGTGACTGTGGTCTCTCTAAATGTCTTAATTATAAGTACTTACCCTTCTTGTAATGATGTGTGATGCTACAATGCTGTGATGAGATGAAATAAGGTGAGTGACAAAGGCATTGTGATGTAGATTTAGGCTGCTCTTGACCTTCTGGGGATACACCACAAAGGGCGTCATCTACTTTGGGTGATCCCCAGTCTTCCAGCCATGACGGTGTTGATGGCTGGATGTCAGGAGCAGACGCTGTGGGTGGCTGATGGGCAGGTAGTGTATATAGTGTGGCTGCACTAGACAAACGCCTGATTCACATCCCAAGCGGGACAAGAGGGATGTTGTGAGATTTCATCACTCTACTCAGAATGGCATGCAATTTAAAACTTATGACTTATGTCTGGAATTTTTCATTTAATATTTTCAGACCACAGTTGACCATGGGTAACCGAAATTGTGGAAAGTGAAACCATGGATGAAGAGGGAACTACTGTGTTGTATATTACTGAGATTACATTGCAACTGAGCATGAAGAGATAGAAACCTAAAATAAATTGAAAACATGTTTAAAAAAACTGTTAAAACATTACAAGTAAAAGCTATAATAATAGAGCAACACATTCATACAATTGCATTTATGAAATATAGCTTTGTAGGCATATCGCAAAAATAATGTGGAAAGTATAAAAAAAAAACCTGAAAAAGAAATGGAAGTGACTGTCCCACAGACTCCCCATATCTTCACTTCCCTCCCTAACAGATGCCAGGGTCCATCATTGCCATCATCCTCTCACATGCCCCTCTCTCTTTTTCTCCCTTGCTCCCTCTCTGGCAGTCTGGGAAGATGCTATGCTTAGTTAAATCCAGCTTCCTTTCTACCCGGCATCTGAATCCAAATCTTTCAATGTGTGTGGAGAAAAATAGCCCTACTAGCTGGCCTCAATTCCTAGCTGCTAATCTCAACCCACAGTGTTGTCCAGTAACCTACTATATGTCTCTCATCCAGTTCTTCTCTTTTTTTCTTAGCTATTTCACCCTTCCTTTTGCTCTGTAACTCTCCACCATCTCATTCCTACTCAACTTTGCCTGTAACCTTGTTTCTTATTTCCCTGAGAAAATGGAAACAATCAGAATATAACTTCCACATACTCCACTGATAAACCACTAACTTGCTCACATCTGTACCCTCTTTGTATCCTGTTATGAGGGACAGCCCTTTTCTTCATTTGTGTAGTTGATCCAGTTCCCTCTGCCTTGCTCAAGGTTATTGCTCTTGCAATTGCCTCCCTTCTATATTGCTGGTTTCCCCCCCTGTGTTTTGGATAATTTTATTAGCATAAAATCATGCTGTAATATTTTCCTTCTTAAAACAACACTTCCTTGACCCCCTATTTCCCCCCAGATGTTGTCCCATTTCTTTGCAACTCCCAGTTTCTTTTACAACAAAATCTGGAAAGAGTTGTCCACAAGCATCAAATACTCCCATTCTCTTTTGAAACTATTAAGGCATCGATCTCTGCAAACTCTGCGAGAAATATCTTGTCAAGGGCACAGGTTACTTTTACCACAACACAGTTAGTGGTCAAGGTTTTGTCCATACTTTGCTGGACTACATTCAACTCTGTGAGTTGGTACTTTCTTATTGAAACACCTTTTCTTGTTTATCTCCTTACAAGATGTTCATCCTGCCTTACTCTTCACTCTCCAGCCTCCCTTTTAGCTAATGCTTTTTCTTCTTCATGGTCTGGAAATGTTGGAATACCTGAAGACTCAGTTTCTATGCCCTTTTTCTTCCTTATTTATACTCTAGGTATTCTCATATAATCTCATGGCTTTATACATGCCGAAGGCTCCTAAACATCTATCTCCAGCCTAAACCTGTCCTCTGAGCTTTGGACTTGTATAACTACCTCTCTAACACCTGCACATAGATGACTCACAGACACCTCAAACTCTTTTTTTTTTTTCCAGTTTTTGGCTGGGGCTGGGTTTGAACCCGCCACCTCTGGCATATGGGGCCAGCGCCCTACTCCTTTGAGCCACAGGTGCCACCCCTCAAACTCTTAACATGTCCAGCACCAAGCTTTGGACTTGCACCTCCAGAGCTATTCCTCTTATAGCCTTCTGTGCCTCAGGAGAGAACATCTCTACTTTTTAAATTGCTATCAAACTTTGGAGTCATTTTTGACACCTCTTTTTCCCCACATCCCACATTCAAACAGCCAGGCATGTGGCACACCTCTGTAGTCCCAGCTACTTGGAAAACTAAGGCAAGAGGACTGCTTGAACCCAAAAGTTTGAGGTTGCTATGAGCTTGTCTACAAGACTTATCTACAAGTCTTATACCACAATCTGATCACTTTTACCTCTTCCATTACTACTGTTCTGGACCACCCCATCATTTATCTTTCACCTACAATGATACAGGGCCTCCTAGTGTCTCTCTGTACACCCTTGCTAAGCAGAATCCTTTTCAAATACTGTGGAACCTCTGTAAGTTGGCCAGCCAAGGCACTGTAATGGACTGGTCGACATATGGAGGTGTCAACATAAGAACTAGGCCTGCTGTACTGATATGTACATGTGATGCATGTCTGGTTTATGAAAATTAGGTCAACTTAAAGAGATGACCGAAGTAGGCAGGAGGTCAGCTATGGAGGTTCTACTGGTTTTCAGATTGTGTCCCTTTTCTTTGCAAAACTTCCTCCCATGGCTTTTGATTTCATCCGATTAAAACCCAAGTTCTTATCATGATGCAAATTCCTGTATGACCTCCCCCCTAACTTCTATAACTGGACCCCTCATTCTCTTCTTTCACTCGCTCTAGTCCAGACACACTGTCAGTTATTTGAATGTACTAAACACCTCTCTGCCTTGCAGGGCATTGCTACATACTGTTTCTTTTTCCTCGTTTACTCTGCTCAGAATCCTCACTCTAGGGCAGTGGTTCTCAACCTTTCTAATGCCACACCCCTTTAATACAGTTCCTGTGGGTCGTAACCCACAGGTTGAGAGCCGCTGCTCTAGGGAGTTGTTCTCCACTCTCTTTATCCTCATACTTTTTTTTGCTTAACCATTATCACCACGTGCCATGTGATTTATAAGCATTCTCTTAACGCACTGTTTTTCAATCTTTTTTTATCTTACAGCACACTTGAACCTATAGCTTAACTTCTCTGGTACACTTAGATTATGATGATCAAAAAAAAGGTAAGAAAAAAAAGAATACACTTACTGTGCTTTGAACTTCTTTCAAAAATAATTAATCATCTTTAAAAATTTTTGCAGCACACCTAAGATCTCTCACAGCAGGCACACTGGTTGAAATTCACTGTTTTAAAGTCGTCTGCCTCCCTCCCAGAGCAATAACTAGAACTTTATTTTATATACTATATTGACTATATTCCTAGTACCTGAAGAGTGGCTGGGACACTGGAGGTGCTTAACAAATGTTATGTGACTGAATCAATAAATGATCAATTGTACTCTTTCTATACCTGCCCCACACTCAGCAGGCTTCTACATGGAGTCCCTTGAGGTTGAAGACTTAGAATATTTCCATTTTCTGCCTCTGTACATCCAAATTTATCTATATCCTCTCTTTCTTCTCATCTTACACCAAATGGTGTTCCTTCCTCTAATCCTTATTCTCTGATGCCTTTTCCCTTTGTGTTCTGTTACATACTGATTTTGCTCCAGGAGCCCTTTCTTTCCTCAAGCTAACAATTTTCTGTCAGTTTATAAACATTTTCAAGTACTTTCCATCTTACCACAAAACAAAGAAACAAACAAAAAACCCTTTTCCTTAGCCTTATATTCCTTTTAGCTGCTACCTCATTTCATTTCTTCCCTTTACCTAGTCGCTAAAAAGAATTGTCTACTCAGGTTGGCAAATCTTTCCACTTTTGCCTTCTGTTGATATTGTCAATTAATCTCAGCATCTTTTCTCCAAATCTGTAACCCACCTCAGAATCTTCTTAACACATTATTCTAGACAACCATTAAATTATTAAAAACCAATCAGAGTTAGCACTTAAGATGCACCTGTTTGCTATGTCTGGAGCTTATTCTTGTCTTAATTTCCTCACCTTAGTACACAATCAATGGCAATAAAAATTCTGACTTCCGGCCAGGCCTGAGGGCTCATGCCTTGTAATCCTAGCACTCCCTTGTAATCCTTGGGAGTTCAAGGCAGGTGGATTGCCTGAGCTCAGGAGTTCAAGACCAGTTTGAGCAAGAGCAAGACCCTGGCTCTAAAAAACAGTCAGGCATGCAACATGCCTCTGTAGTCCCAGCTACTTGGGAGACTAAGGCAAGAGGACTGCTTGAGCCCAAAAGTTTGAGGTTGCTATGAGCTATGATGCCACAGCACTTGACCAAGGGTGAACAAACAAACAAACAAAAATTTTGACTTCCTATTGGTTAAATGCAACATACTCTTTGCAGTCCTCGTTGTAGTTGTCTTTACTTTTTGAAATTCTCTCCAATCTTGATTTCTGTAACTTTCCTTTTTGTTGTTTGGTTTTAAATTCTTTTCCTCATTAGTTTCTTTTTTAGAACACTCTTTCTGTTCTTGAAATGTTTATATTTCTCCACCCAGGGGTTCTTAACCAAGGTGAGTGACTTCCTAAAGAATCCATGGATGGATTTAAGAGTTTCAGTGTGTGTGCGCGCACAAAGTTTTAAGTGCTTCCTTCATATGTGGCTGTTTCTAACTACAGCAGCTATAGTTTTTATCCAATTCAAAGAATCATTGCCCATAGCTTGAGCCACTAGCGTGATGGAAGTGAGAACACAAAAGTGTTCAAGTCAGACAAAGCCACGTTCTCATGTAATCCACCTTCCCCTGGTACAAGTTTTATGACCTCTAATCCTTATTCTCTGATGCCTGTGGGTCTGTATAACAAAGAGAGATGTCATTGTAAAGTTCTTGGAGTCTTATAGTAATCAATAAGTGGTAACTATTATAATGCGGCCCCAAATGTCTGGGTCCCTCAAAGCACATAAGCTTGTTGGATTGCAAAACCTCTCCTCTCCAATTTTAAACTAGATTTTCATTAGGATTCTGCTTTACTGAAGCAATAGCATTATGTGAGTCATTCGTTATAAATTAATTGACATTCTGGGTGTAAGAAATCTACTAGCATGCATTTATTAATGCAAAACATCTAGGACAGCTGCAGAAAGCACTGTCAAGTCCATCCTTTCTGCACAGTATTCAGAAAATTGGACGTGGGCACATATATAAATTTAATCAGACTGAGATGTTTATAAACTGGCTTTCAGTATTTATCTGGAGCAATCAAAATAGCACACATTAAGGATGTCATTAAACATAGCAAAACCCAAATTATTCAATATGTAGAATGGGACAGAAATTAGTAGGGCAGTCAGTATTGCCCAGGTGTGTGTTTTTAAAGCGATGGAAGCTGAGCAGGTGTCATTCCACACATGTATTCCAAATGTTCATTGTATCCTACTAAGCATATGTCTATAAAACTGATCATTTATTTACATCTTGTTAGCCAATCCTGATTCTATGCCAGTTTGTGAAAAGGCTTGGATGTGTATTATGTTTTAGAAGCTTGATACACATTTATAGTCAAAAGCCTAAGTTCTTTACACAACTCCATAAAAATAATGCAGCTAAATTATTATACAACTCAAATATTTTGGTTTGTAAAACAGCAAAGGTTCCAGCAAACTTTGTGCCTACCCAGGATGCCCAGTGCAGGTGGAGCCAGGGCCTCCTGCCACTGCTGGCTGGCGGTACAACTCTCCTGCATCTTTCTCTGCTCCTAATCTACTCCCCAAAGTGATGTGGAACATACACAGAGGTAAATTTAAAACCCTTGCTTGCTGAATTTGGGAGAATGTATTTTAAGAATTTTACAACATTCTCTAAGTAATTAAAAACATCCTGAATTGGGAGAAAATTAGAAATGGGAATGCAAAATCACTGACCTAGATCTTTGAGTAAATGACTTTAGTATGGAAAAAATTTAACAACTTAAGGTTCTGTTTAAAAGCTTTCAGCAGTGAATTAGATGTCATGTGATAATATATTTTTGTAACCATGGAATGGGGGCTAGTAAAATTTTGAGACCTGTAGAAAACTATAAAGACAGAAATAATTACCCATATGCTTATCATCTGAAGATAACCAGTATTTTTGTAGACTTTTTCTTTCTTCCTCCCTCTTTGTCTGGCTTCCTTCCTTTCATTTTCCTCCTCTTTCTTTCTGATTTGTGTCTGAGGACCCATATTTTGCTGAGTATAAATTGCACCCATGTTTTTGGCCCAAGCTTTCAGGAAAAAAATCTTTTGTATCATTTTTTTCATTTGAATTTTTATTTATTTATATTTAGGCACTTTTTATAAAGGAATGTAGCATTTATTTTTTTTAACATATTATGATACAGGAAAAAGTTATACTTTAGGTACATAAGCATAAATAAAAGAATTAAAAACATTTATAAAGATTACAATTAAAAACATTTATATAGACAGAATTAGTACTATGTATATATAATATGCATCTTTATTTTTCCCTCAAAAATTTGGGCAGAAAACTGTGCATTATGCACAACAACATATGGTAAGTACATATGTATCCACACATAAAATTATATCCTAGAAAATATATAACCTGTATTTTGTATATACTATAATAAAGATAAATATATAAATACACATAAAATTTATAATTAGAATAACAATTCAATTTCAGTATTGTATCATAAAAAATTCACACCGTCAAATGTTTATAGATGTTCCTCAACTTATAATAGGGTTATTTCTCAATAAACCCATGTAAGTTGAAAATACCATATATTATAAGTTGAAAATGCATTTAATACACTTAACCTACTACACATCATAGCCTACCTTGCCTTAAACATGAGTTGGGTAAAATCATCTAAGAGAAGGCCTATTTTATAATAAAGCATTGAATATTTTATATCACTTATTGAACACTGTGCTGAAAGTGAAAAGCAGAATGGTTATGTGGGTATCACCATTCACATAAAAGCTAAAAGCACACTGGGCCTGAAGAATGTTTGAAGCATTGAACTAAAATTTATTGCTGGATAGTGGAATGCAGCAGAGACTGGAAGCTATTTCTCTGTCCTCTGATGAGAACACTGGGGCATCGTCACTTGATGGCTTAGCAGGTATAATGTACTTCAGAAAGATAACAAGGGTTAATTGTATAGTTTTCTTCTTTTCATTATATATTTCTCTAGAACAAGCAAGAGCACCCTGAATCTGCCTGTCAGCTCTTGAGATGCTCTTCTAATTGACATTGTTTCTTCTAACTCCTTACACCACACTCCCCTGCTGACAGGAGCAAAGAGCTCTGCCAGAGTCTTTGACGTGAACCTTCTTGGTGCCTCAGGTGTGACTTCTGCTGCCTCAACTTCTTTCTTCCTCCAGTTTGATGAGTTCTTTAGCTTCAGTGCCAATAAGCTCATAAAAATTCTCTTCATCAGTGTCTAATTCTAGCTACTTCCCAAGGACTAATATTTTGTTGCTTACTATTTCATCAATAGCAGGATCTTTGTTAAAACCTTTGAATGTGATCACGTGTCTTCAAAACTTTCTTCCAAATGACATTCATGCATGGCTCTGTGACTTCTTCCTATGCCACAGTGATGTTCCAGATAGCATTTTGAATGTTAAAACCTTTCCAAAACTCTAGGTGCCTTCAACTACATTGAGTCACTTCAACAGCCTGTACATATGTTTGGCTAAATAGTATATAGCTATTGAACATAGCTATTGAAGCTTGGCCCACTGGTTCAGTAAGTGGGGTTGTGTTTGGCTGCAAATGCACAACCTTATGTAGGGATGCATGCTGCCTTCTATAAATGTCTAAAGATCAGAAGAATCTTGAATGCAGTGCTATTTTGCATATAATATTCTCTTGCCTGCAGAAGAAAACAGTTCAAGATTCAATTTTTAAACAATGCTGATTTTGTGTAGGATTTCTTGTTATAAAGAAAATAAACATGAAGTCTATGCTTGTGCACATTCTTGAACACCCTTGGGTTCTCCAAATGGTAGATTAGGAAAGGCTTTAATTTCAACCTTGTAATATTTCCACCCCAAAGCAGTTTTATACAGTCTTTGAATGCCTTGAATCCTGGCATTATCTTGGGTTCTTGGTGAATGTATGTATTCTCTAGCATACACTGCCAAAACAAATTCATTTCACGGATAGTAAATATACTATTTGCTGGTGATGAATAAGTTTTATCTATGTTATCTTATGCAACTCTTCCTAAATGCTTTTGCACCTTCGATATTGGTACGTTCTTCCTCACCCCTTCCCTTCACATTATGAAAATTATGATGCCTTTTGAAGTGTTGGGACTATCTATGACTTGTTATAACCATTTGCATATGTGTGGGATCAGTGACACACTTTTATAGCTTATAGGAAAGACTTCTTGACTGGACCTGGGTGGTCAATAGGCTAAGTGGTATGTGATTCTGGATCTGGTTTTGGATCCAAGTGACAAGAAATTTTTCCATTATCATCAATTGCCCAACCTCTTTTCTCCATGGAGACAGTGAATTTAACTGGTGCTGATGATTTAACTGCATCATTGATTTCCTTCTTATCCTTTAAGATGGTGGATTGCAAAATAGTAATGTTCATCTGATGGCTATTACTGGCTTTCCACCTTCATGTTGGGCAATTATTTTTACTTTATCTCAATTGTAACTGCTTTCCTCTCTCTCTAGCTCAACAGAAACAGGAGACAAAGATGGGCATTTTGTAGATGAGTTGGGAGGCAAAGACACAAAACACAACACCCCCAAATGCTGGCAGCACAGTAGACTGAGGAGCCTTGGCTGACTGCCAGCATTTTCAGAAGCTATTGGACCACATATCTCTAGCCTGGATAAAGATCAAAATTCAACATTTGAAGTGTGATTTCTATTAGATTCTGTATTGCTTTTGCACCATCTCAAAGTCAATATATCGTAGGGTGAGCCATCATAAGTTGGGAGCTGTTTGTATATAGAAAAATATAAATATTATTTATAATAGTAAAAATCTGAATAAACTTCAATGGACTATTAGGCATCCAATAAATTTTAAAGATGAAAATTAATGCATAAGTAAGAATCTTTATCTTTCATATGTTCTGTTTGTGAATTTTTTAATAACAAAAATTTGTGCAATTAAAGTCTTTTCTTATCTTTCACATATGAATGTTTGAATCCTAAGAGGGAAACAATACATATGTTACTGTGTTATAAAATATAATAATGTTTTAAAATTAATATATTAACCTATTTAAATATTAGTAAATTTTTAAATACAGTTATTTAAGAAAGGCAAATATTGTGGAAGAAACCTCCTAAGTTTTGAATTAATTCTTATTTTCTTTAAATTCAACCCAACAAATCATCTCCATGTTCATCCTTGCTCTCTCTTTTTGTCTCTTAAATTTTAAAAACATTATGAGATACAAACTATTTATTTCCCTGTAGAGTAGAATATGGCTTTCCCTTTTCAGCATTAAATCTATGGATTAAGTATTTTTAAAGGAAACCCTTAAATTAAAAGACTCTTACCTAATTAATATTATGTGACTGGAATTATGGTAAGAATTATGAATATCTATCCTGGATAGCACAACAGATAGTATAAATTATGAATGGTGTTTATTTCAGTCAAGTGTATAAGAGTCCTTGAAAGCATGAGCAGTGACTTAACAGACGTTGGAAGATTAGGCAGTCTTTGCAAAGCCATTTTCAGACAAATATACATAATCTATAATGCTTTATTTTTTATTGCTTCTCTCTTCAGTATATTATTTACATATTAATTAGTTTCTAAAATTAATAGATACTCCATCTAAATTTGAATTGAGTGAGTTTTTGGTATAGGACATATAACCCATTTTAAACCTTCAGCTTTATTTATAGAGCAGAATTTATTAAGTAATTTGATATAATATTCTTATATTCATTAGATACAGAGGCTTAATCAAACTAGGTAGTGATTTTTCTTCAAGATAGAAATCTCAGGCTTCAGTTCTGTGGCACATTTTTGTGTGAAGCCTCTACAAACTTTGGCTGCCTTAGTTTTTTTTTTTATTATTATCTGAATAATAATCCACTGGTTGAGAAACTTCCTCTTTGACATAGATGTGTTTATTTTACAGTAATTGGAAGCCAAGAGAACCCTTTCTGGAATATTAGATTGGGAACCTACATTTTGAAAATGTAACACTAATGTAAGAATAGTAAATGGTTTTTTAGGAATAGCATTGTCCACTCTCTATGGGCCAGTCAGAATATTCCCACTTTTTAGTAGTTTAGCAATTGTTTCTGAAGCCCCTTGTAGCTTGCATACTGAATATTGGAGATTCAAATGTGAACAAGTTCAAAGTGTAGTGAGAATGGGCAAGATTCCCACTTCTTGGCGCTGCGAGTATAGAGCGCATCTGTTCCACTTACTGGCACAGATGCCCTGACTCTTGAGAGGCTAAGGGTCCCATTGAGGTGGTGTAATCAAGAGCCAGGAGACGGTCCTTGATCCTTAAGGCCTGCTGCCACCAGGACAATCCTGTTGCCACTCCATGTTCTTTGATGTGGTTCTAAAGCTTTACATGGATGCCTACTACAGGTTCTGTTTTCACCTGTAAAAAATAAATAAATAAATAAACTTGAATCTGAGTGTGTAAACTGAGAAATTTAAGAAAAATGAAATTCACACGTACCCTTATAAGATGTACATGTGAATCTTTCTAAATGTAGAATATAAATGTCTTAACACAATAACTAAGAAAATGCCATGAAGGCTATATTGACCAGTTGGATGAAAACATTTCAAATTGTATATAAAACCAGCACACTATATCCCATGAGTGCATTAATGTACATAGCTATGATTTAATAAAAAAAGAAATAATGAAATTATAGCAGTCATCTCCAAATGAGTTTTTTAAGATAATAAGGGTTCCAAAATAATTTCTTTTAAAAATGATTTGTTTCAATTCAATAGAATAAAATAAATCTGAGTATGAGTGAGCGAAACTAAAAGTAGTCATCATGCTTTGGGTCCTTAATGGTGAGTTTCTGAGTTATTGAGGCAATTTCTTTCTAACTACCTTGAGGCAGAGGATAGTACCTTTTAGGGTGGTATGAACAGTACTCATATTCCCTCAAGTTTTTGTAGATGAACTTTCTTATTTAAAATTGATCATAATGAAGATATTTGTGAGTCTGTTATCCTAATCAATGTTTCAAAAACAATATTGTACTTTAAAACTACAACTTTTGTGTGCCTGTCAGTGTGTGTGTTAAATCGAAAACAGCATTTGTCCCATCTGAAAAGGGATGACACAGATTTACTATCCATGAAAAAGTATCACGTAGTGAAACTAATTGCCTCAGTCAGAGATCTAAATGACTTTGTCCATTTAGAAAATTGTGTTAGCACTTTCTGGCAACCATAATTGTGGTAACAGCCCAACAAAGAATGGTTAATATTGCTCTTTAATTGCTGAAAGTAACAACACATTCTCCAGTGGTAAGTCATCTCATTTATCATGTTGCATTGTGGTTTTCTTGCCTCACATAACTTTCAACTTCCTTTGAATACCTTCCTGTCAAACATCCACTTCTGGCTGATTGTCTTCAAGCTCACGGTTCTGATTGCCACTTTCTACAGTCACCTCCTCCTGCTGTTCCTTATCTTCTGCTGGTCCCTCATCTGCCCTGAGGGCATTGTGTTTAGCTGTTGACATACAGCAAATTAGTGACTCAGAGTACTCAGCTGTCTCCACTCTTACACATGTGTTCCTAACTCCAATACTTCTGTGATTTCCCTGTTGTACTTGGCTTGGTCCTTGATTATGCTAGATTCAGGTTCGTATTTATAGAAACATTTTGGTGATTTGCTAGGTGGGGGGTAGAAGGCCTTTTCAGGAATTCCATTTAAATTATTGACTCAAGTTGTGGTTTGTGAACCTAAATCATAATTTATAATACTGATTCAGGGTATAGTTCAGGAAAAAATTTATCTTTCACAGTTAATTATTAATAATATTTGCTACCTACAAATTGGAATAGACTAGAAAAATATCCACTAATGAATGAAAACACTTGTATTTTTTAATGAACTACTCAGAAGCAGCTTAAGGAAATTCTGAGATACTTCTTTTGGCAACTAGTCTGTGACAAAATCTTTATCACCCAGTGTCCTCAGTCATGAGGGAGTTTCTGAGATGCTCTTCCCTGGAAGGCTCTGGTCTGCTCTCCCTCTATGCTAACTCCCACCCCATTGCCAAACCTGTTACACCCTCAGGACCCTCTCCTCTGATCACCTCCCTGGGTCGGCCAGATGGCTCTATTATGATAACTACAAGACTCCAGCGGCCAAACTGCCTTCTTAAAGGCATTTTAGGGGCTGGCTGGTAAATAGATTGTTATATCCTACTGAGTGAGAGGATGTTGTGTCGGCAGTCCTGGAATCTTGTGTTAAGAGATGTAAGGCTGATGTTGTTTCATCCAAATTTTAGGACAAAATTACCAAATTTGTTGGGTGTGCCTTGCTTTTCTGGGAAGCTTCTCTACCAACCATTTTGTTTTCCTCTTTTTAATGTTCCCCACCCTCCGAACACATACACCACATATGCATGTGTACACACACACACCCACACCCATACCTGAAATTCATATCACACATCAGGATAATCTGAGTTCCCTGGTGCTATATACTTTCCAGTGCCTATAGAGAAATCAACTTTTAAATTTTATTGTCATTTACTACGATTGTTCTCACTATCACTAACAAAATCCATAATGTGATGTATGTTTTATATAATGACCTGTAAATATTTGCACACATTGTGCTAAGTCATTTGTTCCATATAATGACAGAAATGTCACATTTTAAAGGTGAACAGGAAAAGTGTGTCATCTGTTAACAACCATAGAAACCTGAAAATCTTAGCAACTATGCTAGAACAGATGCTTTGAAAGACAATCTTTCTAACTTTAGAGAGCCTTACCCTTTAATTTTTACCTGAACATATAAGAGACATAATATGGGGTTCTATAAAAGGTACATGTTCGCACCTGAGAGTTTTCATTAGTTCAAAACGTCAGAAAGACCAAAAGCTTAAAGCTGGGGAGGGGGGGGAGAATAGGAATGACTGCAAGAAGAGGGGAACCCATGGAATTTCATACAGTACATGGATCTGGGAAAAGCCATAGTTTCACACAAATGGAAAACCCTGCCTTTGTAGGTTCTTGATAGAAAACTTTTCTATATTTAGTGATTTTAGGGCTGTTACCCTCAGGAAGCTTTGCTGAACTGGTTCCTGCACAGGCCGTACAGGTTCCTGGCTGTAGGTATGTGTGGAAGCAGAGATGCACTTTGCGGCAGCCCCAGAGTGGTGGGGAAGTTAGAATGTTGTTCACTTCAGTGTGCTCTTGTGCCATAGTTGATCTGAGCAAGCCTGCACATAGCTGTGAACTTAAACTTTCATACTAAAAGGCAGGATGACCTAGTAGAAAATGCACAGATGATGGAATCAGATTCGTATTTAAAGTTTGGCTTTTCCATCTCTAGGCTATGTGATCTTTAGCTTATTGCTCTGAATCTCAGTTTCTTCATCCGAAAAATCCTGGGCAGTTATAAGAAGTAAATGGAATAACATATCCAAGAGTTCCTGGTACTTTGTGAGGTGTTATTCTCATTGTCTCTGTCCACCATAAAAGGCACAGAACTGGGGTAACATCTCCAATATTCTGGTTTGGCTAGATAAACCTGACCAGCCACATTATGAGGCGAGCTCTGAGGAATCATCTGCTGTGTCCCCGTGAGTTAGGGAACAAATACCTAAAGAAATTCCAAGCCTGGGGAGAGGCTACGAGAGAGAGTTCCTGGACCTTCCCTGGGATTTGTAATAGCTCCACGCTTTTCTGTATAATGTTCAGTAACATATAACTGATACCATGAGACTGCACCTTTAAATTAATTTTTTAAAGATTCTCTAACTCAGTGTGAACTTTTTTTTAAATCTCATCTAACACAAAATTCAACTGGAGATTTTAAGAAAGTGATATATGATCAATACTTTTATTCACAGGTGATTTTTTCTTTAGCTAGAAGCATTTACAGTTAAGCTGCTTTGAAATTTTTATTGGTTTGAACAACAAGCAAGTGACATTCAAAACAAATTAGACTGGCCAGAGGTCAATAATCTATTGACTGTGTAAAGGGTTATAATGCACTTTAATGATTTGCAGACCTTTCACATCTTTTTTAAATGTTTCGTGCTTATTAAATGCTTATTAAAAACTTAAAATTATATTGAAATAATGAGAAATTAAAAGACTCAATAAGTTCTAAAGCTAGAATATATGCTTTTTTTCCCCTTATCTCTGTTAAGTTTGACTATATTGCTCATAGTAAAAGTCTATTCTAGAAGATTCTCCCTTTAAGTAACATATTCATTACAATAATGTGAGATATACTGTGCCTTTTGCCTTCTTTTTCCCCAATTAAGTTCTGGAGCACATTAAAATCCTTAAGTTTTGGAATTAAATTTTGGAGTTAAGTATAATAGACCATAACATTAGGATTTTAGACACATAGCATAGAGAAAAACTATTAAGACACAATTTTTTAAAGCCTCAAAGTGAAACTTATCAGTAGTTAGGTATTATTATCTTTAGAAATATTTTATAAAAATTTTCAGAACTAGTCGAAGTTTTGGATTGAAAATATATACTTAGGATAACAATTTGTAATTTTTTTCTTTTTTTTAAATTTCAGGGTCAGCCTGGTCCTCAGGTAAGTGAACTCTTTTCTAGCAAGGTAGTTCAATTTAGGATTTTCCCAAGTATGGAGTTTTTTCTACAGCTCTCTTCAAAGGATATAAAAAAGCTATGAACTAGTAATCATGACACCACACAGTAGACCAAATATTTCCCAGGAGTAAACCCTTGGGGCCTCTTCAGGATTGTGTGAGCCACATCAGCTGTTGGGCCAGATGGCACATTTAACAATGTACTATCATATAAAGCAAAACTCTTAACTGATTTGAAACAGTGCCACTGGACTTTAATGTAAGACAGAACAACTCAGTAAATGTCGAGTACGAACTGGTTTGCATTAGGTTCAATTAATCATGTACTAATAATGTTGTTGTAAATCCATGCAGACTGATTATTTAGACTGTGATCCTACCAGCTACTTTTGATTCATTATAGGCAGATATTGAATTCATTCTACATTCTCAATATAAACCAACTGCTGAAGACATGATTTATAATTGAGTGTAAATGCAGTCAACAGAAAATCTTATTGAGCACTAAATCATACTGAAGAAAATGAGCAAATTTTAGGAAGGAGAGGAGTGTATATAAAGATGGAATTACAAAAGAAGAAATGAGTTTTTGGAAATAAAGAGTTAGTATAACAAACTCGACAAACAATAAATTTAATGTTGATGCTATAGCGAAGAAAATGCAGTTATTAATGTTTTATCTTTGACACTCTTAATACCTGAAACTTATGTAATTATTCACTGAACTCCCTTCTAGCTCTTTCCTCTTGGTGTACTGGGTGCTATTTATGCCTCAGATCATTTCATAAATAAGCCCTTTTCATGATAGCTTTGCAGTTAGTATCATGATTTATCTATTGTATGCTTTAAATCTTCATACTAAATCAAAAGAATATTATTAATGGTTTTTGTGACCTCTCTATATAAAGATGTCTAATTAAATGAACAGAAATTCCCACATACTTCAGTAAAGGAGTTCTTTTTAGACAAAGCTCACAAGAAAAAGCTTGACCTTTAATTAATTTATATTAATATCTGAGAAAACCTGTATTCTCATTATTTGTGATTTTCACTCTTATATTCCAAGTTGGTTTAAGGTAATTATTAAGGGGAAAAAAACTCAAAGAATAAAATTTACAGCTTATGCCATAAATTTGAAATGGCTACATCATGAGGGAATTAAGAAAAAGTAAAAGGTGCTTTGTATGCTTTTATTTAATGTTTACAACAGCCCTGGAAAGTAGTATTATCTGTCCAAGTTTTGTGTGTATATATGTACGTGCAACACACAGAATCAGAAGAGACAAATTGCTCACCTGGATGATACCATGGAATTGGGAATAGAAGTGAAGTTTCTCTTTAAAACCCTCATACCTCTTTAGCACTCAGCCCTCCAAAGAAGAAAAGATGAGACAGCAGACAATAAAAAGAAGTTGGTGTGGTTGTTTTTGAGAGAAGATTGTAATCTTTAACTTATTTTAAGTTTTAATAGGATCTCTATTTTGGCCTGGACCTCCTTTTCCACACCCAAGGCAGTTCTTAAGATAAGAATTCAGTTCAGTTAGAGTCTCTCTTATAAATTGAGGAGCCTTCTGGTTGGGTGCATAAATATTAATAATTGAAATCTCATCATGTTGAGTGTTTCCCTTAACAAATATGAAGTGACCATCCTTATCTTTCCTTACTTTTATTGCTTTAAAGCTTATTGTATCTGTGAATAAAATTGTAACACCTGCTTTTTTCTGATTGCCATTTGCCTGAATTATGTATGACCATCCCTTCACCCTGAGTCTATATTTATCTTTTAAGGTAAGATGAGATTCTTGTATGCAACAGATATCTGGTCTGAGTTTTTGTATCCAGTCAGCCAACCTGTGCCTCTTTATAGGGCAATTTAAGCCATTCACATTAATTGAGAGTAGTGATAAGCCTGCTATTATTTTGGGTGTCAAATTTTTTGAAATTCCAGTGGACATTTTTAATCCTTCTGGCACTGTGGAAGTTGGGTTTTGATCAAAATTTTCTGGTTGAGTTTACTTGAGTGGTATAGCGCTATGGTGGTCATTGTGAAGGATGTGTCTGAGAATATCCTGGAGAGCTGGTTTAGTTATTACAGATTTCTTCAGCATGTGAATATCATTAAAGTATTTAATTTCTCCATCATAAATGAAATCAGTTTAGCTGGATACAGGATCCTGGGTTGAAAATTGTTTTATTTTAGGAGGTTGAAGGTAGATGACCATCCTCTTCTAGCTTGAGCAGAGAGATCTGCAGTCATTCTAATATTCTTCCCCTTGTAAGTTATGGTTTTCTTAGTTTAGCTGCTTGTAGAATTTTCTCCTTCATATTAACTTTGGTGAAGTTAATTATAATGTGCCTTGGAGATGTCTTATTCGGATTGAGTTGTGCTGGGGTTCTGAAACTGTCTGATATCTGAATTTCAGAATCTCTTGACATGTCTGGGAAGTTCTCTTTCATTATCTCAGGAAGTAGAGCCTCTGTGCCTTTCAAAGCAACCTCATTGCCTTCAGGAATTCCTATAAGGCAAATATTAGTTTTCTTTGAATTATTCCAAAGCTCTCTGAGAGAATGATCCATTTTTGCTCTCCACTTCTCTTCCTCTTAAAGCATTTGGGAGTGTTCAAAAGCTTTGTCTTCAATATCAGAAATCCTTTCTTTTGCCTGCTCCATTCTGTTACTAAGGGATTCTACTATATTTCTCATATCTTGGAAGGCTACAACGTCTTTTCTCAATGTATCAAAATCTTTAGTGATTTTATCTTTAAATTCACTCAATTCTTGAGACAACTTTTGAATTATTCCTAAATTCTAACAGACACATGAAAAAATGCTTGCCATCCTTAATCATCAGATCAAATGCAAATCAAAACCACTTTGAGATACCATCTAACTCCAGTAAGAGTAGCCCACATAACAAAATCCCCTAACTACAGATGTTGGTGTGGATGTGGAGAAAAGGGAACACTTCTCTGTTGCTGGTAGGAATGCAAACTAATATGTTCCTTTTGGAAAGAAGTTTGGAGAACACTCAGGGATCTAAATATTGACCTGCCATTGGATCCTGCAATTCTTCTACTAGGAATATATCCAAAAGACCAAAAATCACTTTATAAAAAAGATATTTGCACCATATTATTCATTGAAGCTCAATTTGTAATAGCCAAATAATAGAAGCAGCCCAAGTACCCATCGATCCATGAATGGATTAATAAATTGTGATATATGTATACCATGGAATACTATGCAGCCTTAAAAAAAGATGGAGCCCTTATCTCTTCTATGTTTACATAGAGGGACCTGGAACATATTCTCCTGAGTAAAGTATCTCAAGAATGAAGGAAAAAGTATTCAATGTACTCAGTACTTCTATGAAACCTACTTATATTTACTCACACTTTGTTATGAAAGATAGAACACAACTATAGCCCAGGATGAGGGAGACAAATGGAGAGGGAAGGGAGGGGAGGGGGGAAGTTTGATAGAGGGAGGGTAAAAGGTAGGACCACACCTATGGAGCATATTGCAAGGGTACGAGTCAAATCTGTCAAGTGTAGAACATAAATATCTTAACATAATAATCAAGTAAATGATTATTGGGATGACGCTGAAAGCTATGTTGATTGGTTTGATGTCACCATGTCAGATTGTATAAAAAAAATCAACACATTGTACCCCACATATGCATAAATGTATTCATGATCTATGTGTATTTGACTTAATAAAAAAAAAGTTTAGAAAGAACAGCTCCAAATTAAAAAAAAAAAGATAAGAATTCAGGCATAAATAGTTTACTTGAAAGTTGATGCCAGAAGGCAGTGGAGAAATGGCATGAGGAAGACAGGAAACCCCAAATGTGCATACGTTGTGAGCAGCTTATTGCCATAAACAGGCAGCACTCAGTCCCACTGAGGCACTTGTGAGACTGTTCAGAGAGTGCCCCAGTGTCATCCCCCTGAGGTGCAAGGAACTGATGAAATCCACTGATTTCCCTTCCTTCATTGTTGAGAGTCACTCCTGGATGTTTACTCCCTGGTGCTCTCACTCTGCTGCTACAGGGTTACAGGAAACCACAGGGACATACGGGACCTGTATTCTAGCACTGTTTTGGGGTGGGCAGTGGTACAGGTAGGAGACACCTACACGCACTACAACATCCAAGTGTAATCCCATAGACAAAACAGGGTGGAAAATTCAGATGTGAATATAAGGTCTTAGAAAACTGAACATAAAGATAACATTGAAAGCATTGAAAGTTAATGGGATGATAAACGAAGTAATTATAAAAAGAAAAACACAGTCATGATAAGTCGAGTCTACAGCCATAGTGAATGAACAGAAGAAAGATGATAAGCCAGCACTGGAAGCCAGGCATGGACAGAATAAGGAGCATTATGAATCACTGTACCTAAGACTATTAATACACTATGGTACTTTAGGACAGCTTCGTATCAGGCCTTATACTTACTGTGGTTCTGCAGAAACCCAGTCAACACATATAACTGCCTATCCTTAAAAATTCTGAAAATTTGCATGGGAATCAGGACTGGTATTATCAAATGGCAACTTGCTCTGGTTTTCCCTTATTTTGGCTACCAGTTTGCTTTTAGTGGACAAGAAATCATATGGTCACTTAGTTCACACTGTATTTGTCACATAATAGCAGAAGGAAAGCAATGAATTCAGGAAGGGAAAGCGTTAAGTGTTGTCTTTCAGTAGCACAAAAAGTAAGCAGAGTTTTATTGCCATGTGTCCAAGTCTGGCCTACCTCTTATGTCTACCTTATTTTCATAGTATTTTTCCAAAGGTAAAAAAAGGTTCTAAGGAAGTTTTATATTTAGTTCTTTATGATCATTAGCTTTGCTTTAAACATTTTTTAAATTATAGATGCATTTTACACATAGGCTACTATCCATCCACATATTTCATTTTCCCCATTACCTGTTGTAAGATGTTACTTTCTCAACTCCTAGCTTCCTCTTGGGAAATCTCTGTTACAAAACAGTGTACCTTAAACAGGTTTTAAACAACCAAAACAAATTTTATCTATTGAAAATATGAGCACTTAGAAATGACACATGTAGGCTCGGCGCCCATAGCTCAGCGGCTAGGGTGCCAGCCACATACACCAGAGCTGGTGGGTTTGAACACAGCCTGGGCCTGCTAAACAGCAATGACAACTATAAAAACAACAACAACAAAAAAGCCAGGCCTTGTGGTAGGTGCCTGTAGTCCCAGCTACTTGGGAGGCTGAGGTGACCGAGTCACTTAAGCCTAAGAGTTGGAGGTTGCTGTGAACTGTGATGCCATAGTACTCTGCTGAGGGCCATGTAGTGAAACTCTATCTCAAAAAAAAAAAAAAAAAAAGGTGACCTTTTTAGCAGATGTGATTACCAGTATGTGCAACATAGTTTTTGTATTTTATACAATTATATCCTACATCAATTAACATCTTACTACAACCTATTTTTTCCTTGAGTAAATTTATGTAAACTAGACATTAAACCCGTAAAATTTAGATCTATAAGGTACATTCAGTCAATAAGCCAGCAATATGCATTTAAAACCCAAGTTAGAAAATGTTTAAGAGGTTTTAGGTGGTTGAAAGTTTATTGATCAAATTTTTCTTAAAACTTCCATGTTCTGTTATTCAACTCATTATCTTGTTCACATATAGCATATTTAGAGTAATAGGAAGTTGAACTTTTGTTTTCATCTTTTCTTCTTTTTTTTCTGACTTAAAGTGTCAACTTTTTCAATTTCCCTGATTTTATGAAATTCCTGAGCTAAAACATCATAACTTATTTTTTGTTGTTTAACATGTAACTAATTTATCTGTATTGGTCCTTGGAGATCTCATTCCTCCCCAGCTCTGTCTCTCCTCAGCACATGTGTTAGCTGTGGGGAAAGGGAAGGACGGGACGTGAATACTGTTCAACTTCCTCTTTATCCTCCTCACTTCCTTTTGTAACTAGTTAAGGGAAGAGAAGGAAGAAGAGAGGTTGTCCATCTATACAAGCTTTCTCCAAACAAATTTTCCCTTAACTAATCCTAAAAACCACATTCCTTCCCACCTATCATGTGAATCATAGCCACATCACCCGGAGACTCTTCTCCTACCTCCCCTGAGAATCTACACCGCCTCTAACTGGGTTGTATTGTGGGAGATACATTTATGAAAGCCCAAATTCCAACCTTCAATGGATTTTTCATTAAGACATTATCATCAACAATGATTTGTTTCTATTGTGCAATAAGAATATCTTGAAGATACATTAAGAATTGGTTTTTGTGATCTGGGCTGGGAGAATAAATCATATTTATGTTATGATTTCTATGGGAAAGTATATTCAGGTTCCAAACAGCTAACTTTAAAAAAAAAGTATCAATGTTTAAGTTGGGAGATTGTGTATTCTTTAAAGCTTATTAAAAGGTTTGGATAGAATGGTAATTAGCAACTCATTATTCATGTGTGAATGTTTATGTCAATAAGAGTTTTCTTGCAGAGGCCAAACATTCCCACACCATCTTCTTCATAGTGTCATACAGCATGAAACTAGGAGTGAAAAACTAAGTTCTAAAAACTAAGGAGCGAAAAACTCAGTTTTACTTTTATATCACACATTCTCTTGTAAGAGCTTACAGGTTAATGAGATTTTATTTTGAAACTGGTGGTAAAAAGAGAAAGTGTCTATTATCCAGTGAGTAGTTCCAATCATCTTCCTTAAGCTGAAGGTGGCTTAGATGGATTTAGCTTAGGTTGTTAAGAATTGTGGAGACTGGGAGGCTAAGTGACTGTGAGCCCTGTTACAGTCAGAGTATGAAATTGCACAAGAAAGTGGACCTTAGGGAAGAGAGATGAGCCTTTGCATTTACCTAAATGAGTGAGAAAATGGTTCTTGACAAGGAAAATGAAATGGTGAAAAGGTATTAGAAAGAATAAAAGGAGGCCCACACAGCTGTGGTTAAAATGGAAAAAGGGGCAGAGAAATGAATGGAGAAAGTATTGCTGTGAATCCACTGAATCAAAGGAAATAAAATTCCCTGAGAAAAAAAGTGATGGGATAAAATGAATGGTGTCATGGCCACTTTAAAAATGTGTGAAAAGACAAAAAACAACAAATAATAATAGTGGGTGAGTAAAGGCAGAAGTAAGGAAAGGAAATTAGAGAAAAGACAGATGAACATTTGTATTTCAAACTAGAAATAATGAGAATTATTTGGGGGTAGGGCCAAAATAATCTCTTAAAATGAAAGTCATCCTGATATTTGCTCATTAATTCTTATTAACATCATAATTCACTTTAACCATTCAGCAAGTATCAATATTTATTTGCCCCACTCTGCACAAGGTGCCATAAGGCTGTGAAATGGTTGTAGACAAAGTCAGTCTCTGTTCTCGTGAGAATTCTGTGTTGTTTTTTTAATTATATGTATTTTTATATTAAAGTATTACATCAAAAGATGGAATATATTCAAGATGTACAATGTGATGATTTGATATACATATACATGTGTAATATTACCACAATCAAATTAACACATGTGTCACCACCCCTGCTGTACCTTAGCTTCCCAGAACTTGCTCATCTTATGACTGAAAGTGTGCACCCTTTTACTAATATCCTCCCATTTCTGCTACCTTCTAGCCTCTGCTCCATGCATCTATGAGTTTGACCATTTTAGATTCCATGTATAAGTGAGATCATGCAATATTTTTCTTTCTGTGTCTAGTCTATTTCACTTTGTACTGTGTCATCCAGGTTCTTCTGATTATGTCACTCTTCTGACCTCAGAACTTTGAGTCTCAATATTTTCACCACTTAAAACACAATAGAATCTTGCTTCTCACTGGACATTTAACTCCTCTGATTTGACCTGTTTTCTAGACTTATCTCTCATTGATTTTTCATTAATATCCTTTCTGGATTCTATTCTTCACCCAAACCAAATCAAGCCATTCACTTTTTTCTCTTCAATTTTGTTTTCTATTTCTCAGAATAGTCATTTCCCCTGAACTTCTTCCCTCCTCACCCTAGACATACTTAGGTTACATACATCCAAATATGATCACTCTTTATATTTCAATGCTACTTGTTCCATCAAGATATTTTTACTCTCCCTGAACTGAATGTAATTCCGCTATTTTTCTGAATACCCACAGCACTTATCTGTACAGATTTTTATATGACTATACTGTTAGAGAGGGCACAAACTTCAATGTCAGACATCAGAAGTCAAATCCTGGCCTATCACTTACAAGCTGTGTGATCTTGAGCAAGTTACTTAATCACTGATTAAGTAACTATATTTTGCCCATAATAATGTCTTAACAGATAGTATAAGATTAAAATAAGATAATGTGTGTAAAACATGTAATGTGGTGCCTAGTATAGCAAGCACTCAGTGAATATTGATTCCCTTCCTCCACTTTCCTCCTTGATTTGTGTCATAGTTATTTCTAAACATCTTTTCTCTCATTGTTAATAGACTTTATGACCTTTAAGGGAATGATCTATGTCTTTTTTTTTTCAACTTGTGTGTCCTCCACAACACCAAACATAGTTCCTTGCACATGGTAGACATTTAACGAAAATTGATTGTGAATGGTAGATCCAAGAGCTTTGGGAAAGGAAGTTGGGAAAGAGAGAAAATGATCAGCTTTTCACAGTTCTCAATGCCCTGGTCAGTTGTGGATGAATGGATAAAGAAAATGCATGTATATACAATGGAATGCTATTCAGCCTTAAAATGAAGGTAATTCTGTCATTTGTGACAAAAAGGATGAACCTGAAGGACTTTATGTTAAGCAAATGAGCCAGGTGCAGACTGGTAAACACTACATGATCTCATGCATGTGTGGAATCTGAATAAGGTGGCCTCATAGAAGAAGCAGAGAGTAGAATGGTGGTGACCACGGGCTGGGGGAATTGTTGAGGGAATGCTGGGTGATATTGGTTAAAGGATACAAAATTTCAATCAGATAAGAAGAATGCATTCAAGATATCTGTTGTACACACATGCTGACTATAAATAATGATAATGTATTGTAGTCTTGAAAAATTCTAAGAGAGTGAAAGTTAAGTGTTCTCATCACAAAAATAATAACTATATGAGATATATGTATTACATATATGTATATATATGTGTGTGTGTGTGTGTATCTGTTAATTGGCTAGATTTAGTCACTCCACAATGTATATACACATTAAAACATCATGTCATACATAATAAATACATGCAATTTTCTGTCAATTTAAATAAAAGAATAAGCAGAAAACAAAAATGAAAACAAACAAATTCCCCCCCCCAATAAAAATCCAAATCAGTAATACCATGTGTCATGATAATGAAATTTAAACAAAGTCTCTGAGGTTTCTGAGCTCTGAGATTTTACAGAACATTATCTGTTTCAGTATCTTGCTTCCAGAGGGTTTAGAGAATTTGAATACCATCTTTCCTTTCACTATAAGAGTTTATTTACATTGACTTTTAGTCTTTGGGGAAAATAGGCAGTACTAACCTAAGGCCATACACAAGGTATTATATTTTATTTGTAATGATTTATTTCTAAAGTTAACTATAGTTTTTAACAGTTGAGACTGTTATAGAAAGTAATTCATGGTGGTGGTGTATAATGCCACACCGCTTAGAAATCAATATTCTGCTGCTAATAAATAACTGAATTGTAGAAACTAGTTATTTTAAAAACCTTTAGGATTCTATCTTTATTCTTTACAAAGATACATTGACCTTTCCTTTGCTCCCCCTTGTCCCATCAGTATCTTTAATTGAGGATAATGAAGTATTAGGACCAGTTGTAAAGTAAAGGGTACCCCTTCCATTCCAGGGCCATTTTTATTGCATAAAAACTTTAGCGTTTCAAAGCCCTACTCCTAACTCCCCTTTGGAGTCGCATGCAAGCATAAAGGAGATATAATTCCCTAAGGAATTTGGAGGACTAAAGTGCCATGCATATTGTATATTACTCAGTGAGAAAAAAATGTAAGAGAAAACCACATGCAAATACCATCAGACAACTGCGCAGGAGGCGTGAGGCGTCCATCTGTACTTTCTCAGATGCACTTGAAAAGAAGTGGAAGATGTCGTTTTGCCTTTTTTCCCCCCAAAATATGTTTTAGCTTTTTTTTTCCTGTTCTGATATTTTCACTGTAATTTCACAATGTTTTACTAAAATTTACAAAACTCAAGCTGTGTATGCCTTGTAAGGGGTTATTCCTTAATAAAATACATTTTGGGGCAATGTTTAACTTTCTATTCACATGTTTTTAATTACATACTAAGCTCCTTCTAACCTAACACTTTAGCAATTCCCATATTTCATGTCTGTGTTCCAATTTAGCCTTTTCAGATCTATATAGTTTGACTTGGGGGTGGGGGAGGACATACACATTCTTTAAGAAATTTGAAAAGTATGTGCCCTTGCATGGATGCAGTGTGTGTGTGTGTGTGTGTGTGCAGAAAGTCTTTTTCTCAGTACACAAAAGAACTGTCATTTTAAACTAGTAATCTCTTCAAACCTGATAAATCATGCTAGACTTGCAAAGTATTATCATCCTCTATTACCAATATTTTATGTGGTAGTTATATGTTAAAGAGAATGGAAGGAAAATCTTAATGTTTTAGTTTTTGTATTTTATTAAGGAAATAGAAATTTGATATGCAAGGCTCTATTGTCCTTCAGATAGTCCATATCTTTGAGTACACATAGTATAACAGCTTACTTACTAGTCTATATTTCCTTCCTGTTACATGGTAATTTGTGTATTTAAATAGTAAAACATCATCTCAAAGTTTAGTTTCAGCTTAGAATTCTTTCCCACTAAAACTAATTGAAGAACTTCTGTTGCCAACTTTGTGCTATGCTTCTTTTTTTTTTTTTTTTTCAGTTTTTGGCTGGGGCTGGGCTTGAACCTGCCACCCCCGGTATGTGGGGCTAGTGCCCTACTCCTTGAGCCACAGGTGCTGCCCTGTGCTATGCTTCTATCAAATACCTTGCTCTCAATTCTATCTGAATAAAGGTGAATACCACGTAGCAGTTATGAATAATTAAATTACTCCTACATTGCTTTATATGTTTAGAAATTGTTATGATTCCCTGAATTTATTCCTTTTTGTATCTTGCTTTCTTTATAGAATGTTGATATATAAGAAATGCACAATAATTTTTTTTATTGGGGATTCATTGAGGATACAAGATGTGTCACACACTGAGTCCCCACCCTCCTAAATTTTGTTCAATGTATTTACTTTATAATTTGGATTTAATGATAATTTTATGTGTATTGATGAAATGACTGTGCCTTCTGAAATTATCAGCTTTTAGCAGTCTAGTTTTAGGGAAACATATGAAACATTATATAGGGCTAATGGTGTGGGCTTCAGAGGCAGATAACTGGGTTTAAATTGTGTTCTACCATGTATGACTTTGGCTAATTATCTAACTTTTTCCCTCCAGTTTATAGTCTTTTATTGTAAAATAAGGATTGTCATTTTGACCTAATCCAGTACTTAAAACATGTATGGCATGTAAATACATATAAGTATTTTTTATTAAAGGGCTGTTTATGCATGCACAAACATCCACATATATACCCCCTCAGGCCAGCACTCACACTGAGACAAAGCCATAAAGACTTGATCTTACATTTATATGTGACACTTTACCATTCAATAGAGCAATCACCTCAAAGCATTTAGACATTTAGAATAAATAATTCAATATTAAACTTAAGAAATTCATGAAAAGTTAATTATCACTATTAGGTTTGGTTATAGAGTAAGACTCTATGTAAAACATGTTTATGTTTTTAAGTCTGCATAACTGTCTTTAAAGATAGCAAAAGTTTTAGTTAAAAATATTGTTCTTTAGTGAAACAAAATTAATTCACATTGAAATGTTTCAGACATTTAAGTTTTACTTACATTTTTTAAAGTATGTTATATACGGACATATAATTTCACACATGTTTCTTTAATTGATAATTTTTATATCCTAATCAAAATTCTTGATAGGCTAATTTTATTTTCCTTCTGAGTATGTCTAGACATCTCAACTGGTATCACATTTAAAATATAATATATTTCTTGGATAATGTGGAGATTAAAATGGAGAATTCTGGCTCAGCACCTGTAGCTCAAGCACTAAGGCACCAGCCATATACACCACAGCTGGCACGTTCAAATCCAGCCCTGGCCTGCCAAACAATGGCAACTACAACCAAAAAATATCTGGGCACATGGCAGGTGCCTGTAGTCCCAGCTACTTGGGAGGCTGAGGCAAAAGAATCACTTAAGCCCAGAAGTTGGAGGTTGCTGTGAGCTGTGATGCCTTGGTACCCTACCCAGAGCAATAGCTTGAGGCTCTGTCTCAAAAAAAAAAAAAAAAAAAAATGGAGAATGCTATCCAATATCAGCTAGAAAGATAGTTTCAGAAACATTTGATTCTGTCTTCCTTCTTTTGGATACCCTACATTTAAACCCAGTTAACACATGACTGCAGGAAAATTTACTCCCTCCCTAAGTTAATGTCAGCTTTTATAATTCAAGGTTCCCCCCCTCAAAATAATCAGCACATTCAGTGCTAATTATTTAAGATCTTATATCAGGCAGAATATATTATAATAATCCTCATTTGATAAATTTTCTTTTTATAAAAAAAATGGGGTTGAAGTCCACTCAAAGTTAATACATCCTTAATTGATATAAGCAAATAAATATAATTAATTATTATTTTTGTTTAGAACAGTTATAGCACACCTTTCTTGAAACATTATACCTGGCCCCCTGGCTATGGAGCTACTTACAAAAAAATAAACATAGTAGAGTTTTACATTTCTGGAAGACATGTTATGTTTTTCTCAGAAAATGGAGCAAATAAGAAACATTAAAAAGTAAAAAATGTTCTCCTTGCAGTAAGCTCAGCACCACCATTTGCATTTGTGCAAGTAATGCATGCACAAGACTCCTCAGCCAAGGTGCAGGTGCTATTTGAGATCCAGCTCCTGCTCTCTGGCCTAAGTGTAAGCCCTGACTGCATCTGTTCAGAGGAAAGATGATTGATCTATGAATTATCTATGATTAATATAGTTCCAATATGGCCTAGTCGAACCCTGAATAAAGTGTATGTAGTTTAATCAGAAGAAAAGTAACCTGAACCTTTGTGGTGGACATAGTGATCTGAGATAAGATGGACATATTCAGGAGGAATGTAGAGTGGACAGTGGGCAGAGTCCTGCAGAGTAGCCACAACCACACAGAGAGCACACAAGTAGTAGCTGAAACTGTGGAAATGAAGGGATACCAGAGAGATGGAATAAGGGAAGAAAAGACAGGGGTAAGCAGACAGGTATGAAGTGCAGAAGGGCAAAGTCCCAGGGAACAAGACCAAGAAAGCCCATCAGGCTCGGCACCTGTAGCTCAAGCGACTGAGGTGCCAGCCACATACACTGGTGGAGCTGGAGGGTTCAAATCCAGCCTGGGCCCACCAAACAACAATGACAACTACAACCAAAAAATAGCTGGGCATTGTGGCAGACGCCTGTAATCCCAGCTACTTAGGAGGCTGAGGCAAGAGAATCGCTTAAGCCCAAGAGTTAGAGGTTAAAATTATATATTGCTTTGGGTAGTATGGACATTTTAACAATGTTGATTGTTCCCAGCCATGAGCATGGTATGTTTTTCCATCTGTTAACATTTTCAGCTATTTCTTTCCTTAGAGTTTCATAGTTCTCTTTATAGAGATCTTTCACATCTTTTGTTAGGTAAACTCCTGGATATTTCATCTTCTTTGGCACTACTGTGAGTGGAATAGAGTCCTTGACTGCTTTTTCAGCTTGGCTGCTGTTGCTAAATATAAAGGCTACAGATTAATGAGTGCTGATTTTGTAACCTGAGATGCTACAGTAATCCTTATTTGTACAATTTTTTAAAATTACTTACTGGTTTTTCTAAGAAGTGAAGAAGGTATAATTTTATACCATACGTATGTATTACTTCTCAAAGTTAAAAAA
>CAUYQV010008628.1:0-60257 GCA_963574575.1 Galagoides demidoff | reverse complement strand
ATGGGGATACCTGACTAGCTGATTCTGATTGACCAGAAGGAGATGAGCTCGTGTGGCCCTGACCTGCTTGGATGAGTCAATAAAATAAAACAAAGCTTGCTGACCTGACCTCAGAAACTCCAATTACAAAAGTCACCAGGATCTCTAGAGCTGCAAGAAAGTGAATTCTGCAAACATCCTTGTGAAATTGAAAGAGGTCCTTGGGCCTCAGAGGAGGCTCAGCCCCAGCTCACTCCTGAACGGCAGTCTGTGAGACCCAGCCCAGAGGACTACTTTAAGCCTGAAACACAAAAACAGTGAAAATATGAATGTGCATTGTTTAAGCTTTAAAGTCTGTGGTAATTACTTATCCAGCAAGAGAAAAGAATTACACATACATAAAGATACACATATAGGTCTGTTGCTCATTTGTTACAAATTTTAGGCATCCTTATGGGAATTAAATTTCTTCAGTCCTGAAATCACATGAAATAAAACTCTTTATAGGTTGAATAAAATACTGTGTGCAGGGGTAGAAAAGAATTAATAATCATTAGTGCAAAATTATTTCTTATTCAAAGGAAAACTCTCTGTCAAGTAAACCTTCTGCCTATGTTTATTAGCTAAAAACGCAACCTCTCTAAAGAGTGAAAATACTATTGAATCTATGTCCTGTCCTTTGAAAATTGCATGTACTAAAAAATGCTAACAATTAAAGCATCAATCAGCAAAGGGCCTTGTCTAACCCAGCAAGTTTTAGACAGATATAAGCAACATTTTGTAAACATTGGTGTTTTAAAATTATACATGTTCATTTTAGAGAGAGGGTGTTCATAGACTTAATCAGATAATCTTTGGAGTTTCCTTAGGAGAAATGTAACACTCACAGAACACACCCCAAAACATTACCATTTCATCTTTGGGGCTCAGCCTGTCTTCTGACCCACGATAAAGGTCACAGTGTACATGCAGGATCTGTAAGTGAATGGATGAAAGGAAACATTGAGAAAATGTGTATCTGCTTGTTAAATACCAAGTTTCAGGCTATCTAACACCACAATGCTTTCTTTTACGCAATTCTTAAGAAATTGATTTTATCTAAGCAATATTTTCAACCATATTCTTAGGTTCTCTTAATGTTTTCTAATTATCTAATGTTCTAAAAATTCTGAGGATATGGTATTGCTTGTCATTTGCCACAGTGTATTTGATTTTATTTTTGTGCCCAGACACTTATTTTTGATTCCAGTCTGTTCGAAATATTTAATCATTAGGTGTGATAGTGTGATATCAGCACCTTTGTTTCCCATTTTGAGATGTGTTCTTGCTGGGAAAGTAATAAGAAAGAATAATTCACTGACAAGCAGAAGGGGGTTTGACTCCTACAGAGTTTGACACTTAACCAGTTGCTTGACTCTGGTTATTTATTTATTTATTTATTTACTTATTTAGAAACAGAGTCTCACTTTGTCGCCCATGGTAGAGTGCTGTGGTGTCACAGCTCACAGCAACCTCAAACTCTTAGACTCAAGTGATCCTCTTGACGCAGCCTCCCAAGTGGCTGGGACTATAGGTGCCCTCAACAATGCCTGGCTATTTTTTTTAGAGATAAAGTCTCACTCTGGGTCAGGCTGGTCTCAAACTCCTGAGCTCAGGTTCAGGCTGGCTCAAACACTTGAGCTCAGGCAATCTACCGGCCTCGGCCTCCCAGAGTGCTAGGATAATAGGGATGAGCCACTGCGCCCAGTGACTCTGCTTTTTAAATTTAATTCCTCTTAAATCTTCATTTGTTCATCCCTAAAAGGCCAGTCATAGCAATTACCCCACAAGGTGATGAAGGATGAGAAAATACTGCTGTAAAATGGATCTCTACCAACTAATACCCCATTTGGTTGGATGACCCTAAATTTCAGGACCTATTTCTTACCTGTGGCTCTATCACCAAAACAATGCCCAGTACTCCGTGGTTACTGGGTGAATAAATGGAGATCTTTATAGTCATCAAATACTCTCTTTCCCCTCTGTATCCTCAGTGTTGCCAGCATCAGGGATTTTTTTTTTTTTTTTTTTTTTTTTGTGGTTTTTGGCCAGGACTGGGTTTGAACTCACCACCTCCAGCATATGGGGCTGCTGCCCTACTCCTTTGAGCCACAGGCACCACCCAGCATCAGGGATTTTTTTACTCCTATTATTTCACGATCTAAAGATGCTCTCTCTGTCCACATCCATTCACATTTCAGGATTCCTCCCTCTTGCATGCCTTGGCCCTCACGACAAATGTGCCCTGACTTGTGATCCCTGCATCTGCTACCTGACAGGCAGACAGGCTCCAGGCCCGGCCACTCACCCGCTGCTGGCCTGTGCAATGGCTCTGCCATAATTTCAACTGTGTCTGACACCAGTCTTCTGCAGATACTATCAAGAACATTCACTTATTTCCATAAAAAAAATTTTCATTTTCTTCCTTTCTGCCTCCAGGGTGTGTAGCATGAGAAAAAAGATGACATGGATAAAACATAGTTTAAGTAGGAGATGGTATCTAATTACCTCTATCCCTCAGTGCCTCTGTTTGCTGTGTGATGGTCTCTCTATCCTATTTTCAACAGTCCACCTTACTGCAGCTTCTCAGACTGTCATCCCTGCTTTCACTTTCACAGTTTTATACATCTATGTAATTCAAATATTTATATTTTTAATTTCTTCAATTTTTCTTGGACTGAAAATTTCTTTTCACTTTCACCTGTATTTTATTTCTCTCCCTAACTGAAGGAAGGATTGTTTTATTTTTATTTTTCAGGTACCATTAACTCAGTCCCAGCCAGTGCTCCTTTCCAATCCTGAGTCCGTGACTTTTTCATTATTTGTGATAACCCACCACACTTGGGATGATGCTTCGAGGATTAACTCCTATTTTTCTTTAACTGAATATCATGTCTTCTGTTCCAGTTCCACTTCCAATGCCCACAGCCAAATCTAAAGGAATATTCACTTACTTGTCTATTATAAATTTTAAAATATATGTACATGTAAAATCTGATAGCTGTGGAGAGGTGTGCATTAAGGCTGAAGTGGCTGTAGGTCCAGGTCTCGTGTCTAAACTAACGGCTCTCAAGCCTCACCAGCATGTTTACACCCTGCCAAGTGATACGTATTGGAAAGAATCAAGCACATTCAATGTGCTTTAAATGTTGATGCTTCTACACAGGAGTTTGAAATTAAGACTATTAGCTACACACTTTTTAACTGGTTAGATTGATAATTAAGTGGATAGACATTTTGTTAAGGCTAAAAATCATCCTCATTTTGATCAGCTGTATGAGTCACTTGTTCTTGGTGATGTGACACAAAGGAGACACTGGCTGCAGTTGATGTCATCACTCAGCAAAGGGATTTATTGTGCACATAGGCTGACTCCGGTTTTGATGGGACTGCTGACAGCTTTTCAGCTTGGCACTCCCCTTCTTCTTCTCCTGCTTCCCATCTGGGCAGATTGATAAGAAGGGCTGAGCTCTCTCTGCTTTGGCACCAGAAGGAAGTTCAAAGCACACACGCCCCAGCCTCACCTGACAGGAAGACCTTCATCTCAGTCCCCTTGCTCTGCTTTTTTAAGCCATTTTTAGGCCTGTTTGGAAGACCTTTGTGTCTGTTCCCTGTCCCCCCAAAAGCCTCATGCTGTAAATGGCCCTTTTCATGCCTTCTGGGTGTTTGTTTATGTGGCATCATCAGCCTCAACATCTGACTCAAATTTTGGTGGGGTGGTCTGTTATGCTTCTGTGGAATAGTTAACAGCATCTGTAAGTAAGTTAAATTACATCGTTAATCATGACAGATTTAAAAAAGAATACTTAGAATCATATTTAAACATATTACAGCAACATATCTTTATTTATTTATTTATTAAGTCTTTCATACATAGATCATAAATTCATTTATGCCATTATACGATTCAATGTGTTGATTATTTGTACAAATTGGAATGCTTACATCCTATTAAACAACATAGCCTTCACCACTTTTACCCGATTACAGGATTAAGACATTTAAGACACCTGATAGATCCAACTTGTACTTGCAGTATGCTCCATAGGTGTGGTCCCCCTGCCAACCCTCCCTTTATCGACCCACCCTCCTCCCTTCCCCTCTCCCTCCCCTTCCTTCCTTGATCCTAGGCTGTAGTTGTGTTTCATTTCTCATATGCAATTGTGAGTGATTATAAATTGGTTTCACAGTAGTACTGAGTACATTGTATATATTTTTTCCATTCCTGAGATACTTTACTAAGAAGAATATTTTCTAGCTCCATCCATGTAAACATAAAAGAGGTAAAGTCTTCATTTTTTTTAAAATGCTACATAGTATTCCATGGTATACATATACTACCACAATTTATTAATCCATTCATGGATCGATGGGCACGGGCTTCTTCAAGCAACATATCTTAGTAAGCTTTGAAAACATACATATTTTTTTGGAAACAGCTGATTAAAATAAAAATAATTCATTGGAATGGCAATAGTTTTTTCCCCAAATTAAAGAAGTTAAATAGCCAGTAACCATGGACAATTTACCAACATTGCAACATTGGACTTTTGATCTTTGACTGTTCTGTGGATACTGTCTTTTGCACTTGGTTGACTCTGAATCTGATGTCATTCATTTGTTACCATGATATGATGGTCCGGGTTCTTCAGACTCAGCAAAACTCTGCATCCATTCAAAATGGACACTGTTCTCACATGCCACTTTCACACATAATGCTGCTCTAAATCTCCATGCAGAGGAGACACTTTCTCTGTTAGTGCCCCCAGCCCTTCCAACATCCCAGAGAACAAGGTCACTGCCAGATCCAGGCTCATGTCACCTGAGAGAGAAGGTTCTCACCCTGTTGCAGAGGAAAGAAACAAGAGGAGAGGATTTAATTAATCTTCTTCATTTGTCTGCTCACTCCCTGGAACAATCATTGCACCAAGGGTGAAGTGCCCAAACTGGCCCATCTGTGGTCAGTTGTGCCCTTCTGAAGCTGGAGATGCTCTGCTCATCCATCCTGGGAGAGCTGGGATCTCCCCAGCAGGCAGGGCCAGCAAAATGTGGATCTGAGAGAGTCCTCCATAAATTTTCACTTACTCTTCATATTAAAATTTGGAAAATAAGGTTCAGAGAGATTTAAAGAACCTCCTCTTCATGGCTAATAACCAGTGGAGCAAAAATTTATTTCTAGACTTTAATGATGCCAAGATTATAATTATCCTGATATGCAATATCCACAGAGTCTTTTAGAGATCACTCACTCATTCCAGCAATGAAGAAAACTCCCAAGCCAATGTTAACTGTGGATTGCAGGCTAGAAGATAAAAAATGTAGAAGTTGACTCTTCATTCCTCTATTCCTGTTTGCCTCCTGGCCTCTGCTCTTCAATGCACCCATTAAATGAACCTCTCAGTTGGCACATATAAGAATCACACCCTCCAAATGTTTTTGCTTTTACACAAAACCACTGACACACTGATTTTCTAAGAAAGGGAAAAGTAGGATATGAGAAAAATTGTTGTACATTTGAAAGGAATCAAAATGTGAGGAACCATTTTGAATCAAACTAAACCGTGTGTATGTGTAGCTGTTGTAAATGAAAGACAAAAGGGAAGGAATGCTCAATATAATTCAAATAAAAGGGCAAACCATTACGAGAGCCGATCAGAATAACTTTTCTTTTTGTTTTTGCTCTCTTTTTAAAAAAAGTTATCAATATTCTTCACTCACAAGAAAATCTTAAGAGCTCTTAAATTTCCAGGGCTTTTAATTAGTACTTCTTTTTAATTAGTATTGTAATTTATGAAAATCCAGGCATGACAGACGAATGCTTTAACTAAGTTTTGCTACTCAGCTGGGTCTGGAAGGCATGTTGCAAGGTTTAAATATCACCAACTCCTTCTAGTGACACCTGAGAATATAAGAAATACTTTAGTAGATTTAGGGATGTGTTTTAATGTCTGGAGTAATCACATTTATATAATATGACTTTAGAGAAAATTGAAATTATTAACGATTGTTAATTTTGGCCAGGTGTGGTGGCTCACACCTGTAGTCCTAGCACTCTGGGAGGCCAAGGTGGGTGGATCACCTGAGCTCAGGAGTTTGAGACTAGCCTGAGCAAGAGTGAGACCCCATCTTTATCAAAAATAGAAAAACTAGCCAGGTGTGGTGGTGCCTGCCTGTAGTCCCAGCTACTTGGGGAGGCTGAGGCAAGAGGATCACTTGATCCCAACTATAGGAGGTTGCTATAAAACCATGGTGCTCTACCCTACCCAGGGTGACAGAGTGAGTCTGTTAAAAAATAAAAAGTTGCTAGTTTGAATGTTTTACCTGAGTTATTATAACATTATAATAAGGATAACTTAGAACTTTATTTGAACTATACATATTTAAAGTGAATAAGTTCCTAAATTTTGACATAGATTTACGCCCACAAATCCATCACCACAATCAAAATAATGAACGCATTCATCAGGCAAAACATCTCTGTGCTTCTTGGAAATCCTTGCTCCTGCACACAAGGTCATCACCATCCCCAGGCAATTCCAAGCCTGCTTCCTGTTGCCATAGAATAACTGGCCTTTCCAAGAATTTTATATAAACAAGAGCTTACAGCACAGACCTTCTTCGTTTTGTTTAACTTGGCATGTGAGTGACCTTGTGATCTGTGTTGTTGCATGGATCCACCACTTGTTTTTGCCTTTGCTGAGCGGTATTCCAGAATGTGGACCGAACACACCTTGCTCATCCGTGGACATTGGATTGTGGGTGGATTTTACCATTATGACTAATGCTGCTGTGAACATTTCTGCACTAGTCTTTCTGTGAACATACACTCTCTTTTACCTTGGATAGACACAGAGAACTGTTAACGGTAAACAGAGGATGTCTGGATCACTTTGTAGGTGAATGTGAACTTTTTAAAAAACTGTGGAACTGTTTTCCAGAGCGGTTGTAACATTTGATATTGCTACCAGCTGTGCATGACTGTTACATTTATGCCACACTCTTTTAAATCCATGTGTCTTTAATTTTAGCCATACCAGTATGGAGTGTCATCTAATTGCAGTTTTCATTTGCATTTCCCTAATGACTAATGATCTTTTCATGGGCTCATTTGCCATCTGCACAGTTTCTTTGGCGAAGTATTTGTTCAAATCTTTTCACAATTTGTATTGGACTTTTATTTTTTTTCTCATTGGATTTTTGAGAGGTGCTTCTATGATTTAAATACAGGTCCTTAGTCAGATATATGATGTGCAAGTATTTTCTCACGTACTGTGATTTGTCCTTCTATTTCCTTAAAATGGCTGTCACATAGCAAAAGATTTCATTTTGATGAAGTCTGAACTATACATTTGTGGTAGTATACCTTACATTTTCCATGTCAAATACACGACATCCTTGACTAATCCAAGGTAACAAAGATTTAATTCTTGAAGTTTTATAGTTTTACATTTAGGTCAATGACATGTTTGGGGATTTTGTGTGTCTGTGCAAAGTACAAGGCCTGACAATTAAGTTTGCAAACTCATCCTGGAGAAAGTGCTACTTCCCTTGTTACTGAATGTCACTACTGGGCAATGGCTCCGTGCACAGCTTCCCAAGTGCAGTCCTTTGAAGGTGACCAGTATGATGTTCAGCAGTGAATTAACTAGCACTTTTTCTAAGATGAGTTACATATCAATTTTTGGCAAATTGTATTTGAAAATTTTCTGTAACATTTGTTGAAAAGCTTATCCTTTCTCTACTGAATTATTTTGGTACCTTCACTGAAAATCAGTTTTACATATATGTATACACCTATTTGTGGACTTTTTTCTTTTTCCATTGATTTATTTCTATATTTGTATGCTAATATCACACCTTCCTGATAACTGTAAAATCATATTAAATTTTGAATTCAGGCAGTGTTGTTATTCCTCCAAAGTTTGTCTTCCTTTCCAAAGTTGTTGTGGTTATTCAGGGTCCTTTCCATTTCCATATAATATAATTAATTTTCTAATATCTATGAAATAAATTCTACCAGGATTTTAAATGATATTTTGTGAAAACTATAGATTCTCAGACTATTGTTTTAGTTTGTATTGTACAGGCCTACAGGGTGCTGAAAATGATGTATACATGTTTGAAGAAAGGAAAAGCTGCATTGAAATCCTAATACTGAATGTTACTGATACCAAAGATGAAAACAAATCACATTTGGCTTTTGCAATTTCAAGAAGTGCTCAAAGTGGTCACCGTCAGTGTCCAGACACTTGTGATTGCAGCGAGCTACAGCGTGAGCAACGCTGACGGAAGTGCCCGCTCTGTCTGCACGTGCCATTTCAGTTCCTTCCCCAAGTTCCACCAGTGTAGCTGGTTTTCTACAACACCCCACAGCCCCTAAGGTCCCCCAAAGGTAGAGGTGAGGAGCGTCAAGTCAGGCGAACATGCGGGAGACGGACTGCACCTCTTGGTCCTCCCACTGTCTCAGTGAATGTTCGGGGGGGGGGGGTGCAGTCTCGGTGGCTGCCAGGGTCTGGGATGATCTCTCGGTTTTGTTGTTCTATGAACACGTCCTGTGCTGGTTCTGCCCAGTCCGGTCTCCAGAGTGCAAGGTCGGCAGGCTCTGTGGGGTGTGTGCACTGCTCCTCACCCCAGCAGGAGCAGAGGGCTTGTGTGTGAGGCTCCCGGGCCTCCCTATGAAAATCACAGTGACACCACATCACACAGGTACATGTGTCACACATGGCACCACGTCATACAGACACACACGTCACATAGGCACAAACATCATACACAGCACCATGTCACACACGGCACCACATCACACAGGCACACACGTCACACACGGCACCACATCACAAAGGCACACGCGTTACACCTGGCACCACGCATCTCACCCTCATCACGACAGCACGCAGTGGTCAGGTGTGGTGGAGGTTCAGTTGCACACTCACGCCTCCACCATAGTTGTATTTCCATGATGCTCTTAGATTTCAAGCATGGCTTCAAAATAATTCTGTGTTCCTCAAATGACAACTGTGTTTCCACCATTTGCTTTGACTGTCCTGCCTATCGCACTGGGATGTGGCATTGATTTGACTGACCCCATCCTGGGAGTCAACGTCCTACTACACATTGTTACCGTGATTCAACTCAACTTTGCAACGTAATATGTAGATAACGGCTCTTAAAATGTGTACACATTTTTTTGGTACTCCCAGTATGTGTTTTGCCAACTCTCTTTAATATCCCTAAGAAGTTTTATAAATGTCATTAAATATTTAGAGTCAATAATTAAAAGTTAACACATAGAAATAGTCTTGACTTTAACATATTTATGTTTAACCATGGAAACTGCACTATAGTTCCTCACTTTTTATACTAACTTTATAGACTCCCTGGGTTTTCCTACATTGAGAGCAATGCTTTGTGAATAAAGGTCGTTTTTCTTTTTGCAGTGGTGTTGGGAGGGAATAGCAGGAGATGCAAACATATTCTATTTCATTGCCAATGTTTTTGTTACCCCCAAATAAATATTGTTTTTAAAACTACTGTTTTCTTTATCATACAGTGAAAAATTTGACATTTACTTCTATTTTTATCTCCTGGTTTAAGTAGCAGATCATACTAAAGTTGTATTTAAATAATGGGGATATGATATAGGGTCCTTAGCCAGAACACCAGACATAAGAATACCAGTGCACACGCCTATGTTATTAGGGCTCTGGACTTGAGGTCTCCGTGGGACAATGCCCTGTTGTAATTTGTCTGGGAATGTGCCTGTCAAGCTATCTTACATACACTGTGTTCAGTGTGGCCGGTCTGCCCATCGTGGGTTTCGAACTCAGATAAGCCCAAGCTGAACCTTGTTCATTCTACTCTTCCAGTAGCCGGAAGCTGAGCGGTAAGTTCATCTCCAACTTCACAGGCTATTTTGCTGATATCACCAGATGACATTCAAAAGGCACCAACATCATTACAGGATTCAGCCAGGGAACCATTCCATTTCACTCTCCTGAGGATAATCACCATCAATTCAACAGTGAGCCTGGCCTTTGTTGGTTAGCTGAGGTTAAAATACAGTCTCTCTTATTTAAATTCCAGACACAATGTTTAAACACTGCCAAATATAAAATAATCTTAAAAAAAAAGAAAAAGAGCCATAAATATGGTGGAAAAGCATCAGTTATTGCCATCGTGGGAAGCAGAAAATAAGCATCCGCTATAGTTCATAAATAAAAGCAAACCTCCAAGGTTGGAGTATTTCAGGCTATTATTTGTGTCCACCTGGAGCCACAACTCAGAAGTGTGCAGCCACTGTGGCTCCTGTTTTCATTATTGTTTACTTATCTTCTTGTTCACTGCCTCTTATTTCATGAATACAAGCAAAGAAAGGTTGGGGAAACACTGATTAATTATTTTCATTTCAAGATCATAAATTAAAAGAAAACTTTTGTTTCATCAGTGCATATTGACTGTCATGCCCTTACACTTTAATGATAATTTTGAAGGTATTTATCATTTTAACATATATTTTGCTCATACAGATGTACTTATAGTTATTTTACTTGCAGTTATTAACTGTACATAAAAACTAAAAATAGTCAGAACCCCAATTGCTTCTACAGTAATTTTCACATTTCTTTGCCTCTTTTTAATATATATAAACATTTCATCCAACACTATTATTACTTAGAATACTTGATGTTAAACAATATCAAAGTGGAATTTTAAGGTTCAGTGTTTTTTTTATTTGCTTCAATGTGGAAGAATTTGAACTGTTTTCAATTATTCGTTGTTTTCACAAACACTATTATACACATTTTTGAACTTTTCCTCTTTCTATGGCTAATTATCTTTTTCTTTTAAATTTGTTGCTTGGTTTTCTAAGAATTAATCTATCTATTTATCTATGTATTTCAGTTTGGCTCCATCTTGTTAATTATTGAAAATACCTTTCCAGAAAGCATATGAGAGTTTAACAACAGCAGCAATATTTGAATATTTCAGCTTAAGCTTGTCAACATTAGATTATACCAATTTTGAAAATTATTTTTAAATTTTTTAGAAACAGACTCTCACTCTGGCACCCAGGCTGGAGTGCAGTGGTGTCATCCCAGCTCGCTGTAATCTCAGACTCCTGGGCTCAGATGATCCTCCTTCCTCAGCCTTCTGAGTAGCCATCAAGATAGCTATGTACCAAAATGGCCAGCTAATTTATTTTTATTTTAAATTTTTGTAGAGATGGGATCTAGTTATGTTGCCTGAGCTGGTCTCAAACTCCTAGCCTCCAGTGATCTTCACACCCTGGTCTCCCAAAGCACTGGGTTTGAACCACTATGCCTTGTCTTGTACTCTTTTTATTTTTTTTAATATAATAGAGTCATATCACAATGTCCAATTTTTTTGGTCTTTTTTAAGGAAAGGGTTCTAATTTTTTTAACTTTTATTTTTTAAAAATAATTTCTCTAATTATTAGAAATAATTATAGCAAAACAACTTAAAAATAGTTCACACTAATTAAAATTCACTAGCAATTTCATCTCCCAAAGATAGATATGCAAATACTATAAATATATGCCTGTATAGAAACATTTATACACACACACCTACACACATGGGCACGCAGACACACACACACACATGTGACAGTGGAGTTACATGCACGACGTGGGATGTACAAACTATAATGTGATAAAATGTTGTGGGCACTGAGCTATATCAATGGATGTGCTTATTCAACACTATTTTCATAGCTGCATAGTATTACATTATATATAGTATCTTCATTTGCTAGCTGCTCCTGTGACTCAATATTAAATTGCAAAAATTTGATGCGGATTTTGATTCAGTGAAAATTTTAATCTGAATTAATATCTGTATGTATTATATACTTGATTAATTTATTAGCATGAATATTTACATAGGAATTGCTCAATTTATAATGATTTTGTTGGTAAAACCAATTTTTGATGATTTTTAGTAGCTGCCATCAAAAGAGCACTATGGTATCTATAGCCCACACCCTGAACAAAGCTCACAGTGACATGTTCTCTGAAAAACAGCATCAGGGAACTAAGCAGAGGTAACTTGTCCTCCCCACCACATCAGCAAGTAGGAAGTGGGGTAGACCCATCTGTGCAGTGTGACACCTGTTAGTCAGCATGGCCCAGGGAGGGGAAGTGGGGTAGACCCATCTGTGCACTGTGACACCTGTTAGTCAGCATGGCCCAGCAAGTGGGAAGTGAGGTGGACCCGTCTGTGCAGTGTGACACCTGTTAGTCAGCATGGCCCAGCGAGTGGGAAGGGGGGTAGATCCGTCTGTGCAGTGTGACACCTGTCAGTCAGCATGGCCCAAGGAGTAGGAAGGTAGACCCATCTGTGCAGTGTGACATCTGTTAGTCAGCATGGCCCAACGAGTAGGAAGGGGGGTAGACCCATCTGTGCAGTGCGACACCTGTTAGTCAGCATGGCCCGCATGGCCCGCATGGCCCAGTGAGGGGAAGTGGGGTAGACCGGTCTGTGCAGTGCGACACCTGTTAGTCAGCATGGCCCAGTGAGTGGGAAGCGGGGTAGACCTGTCTGTGCAGTGCGACACCTGTTAGTCAGCATGGCCCAGCGAGTGGGAAGTGTGGTAGACCCGTCTGTGCAGTGCAGCATCTGTTACTCAGCATGGCCCAGCGAGTGGGAAGGGGGGTAGACCCATCTGTGCAGTGCGACACCTGTTAGTCAGCATGGCTCATTTACTCAAAGCTGTGGAGGCTGGAAAGTCTGAGATCAAGGTACAGCAGGGTTCCGTTTCTGTAAGCATTCTCTTTCTGGATAGCCACCTTGCTGTGTTGTCACATGGTAGGAAGAATGAGAGAAAGATCGCTCTTGTGTTTCCTTTTTCATTTTTTTGGTAAGGCCACAGTTTTAGAGGAGAGATCCACTCTTATGATCTCATTCAACTTTAGTTACTTCCTATGTAGACAGGGGACACATGCTGACATGACTGATTATTTCTGGGTCGCACCAGAATCTTTGTTATCTCTGCAAGCCCCTATCTGAAGATGAAGTCACACTGTGGGTTAGGACTTCAACTTACACATTCTGGCTGGGGTGGACACAGTTCAGTCCATAGTGTGGGATGGGTCCTGTTGTCCATCCAGCAGTATCTTTCCTGTTACTCAGTGTCCTTCCTTTAAACTGCATGTCTCTGTGACAGAAGGTAGCAGTCAAGGACTTTAAAACCTTGTTCCCACTACTTTCTGTCAATTATCCAGATCCTTTACAACTAAATTATTGTATTTCTCAAAAATGATATTAAAATGCCTATGTTGTTGGGATATTTTAAGAAGTTTAATATGGATATGAACGTTTTTAGCACATTATCCAGATATTTTCTTTTTTCAATATTCCCTTTCATTCCTCTTTTCATCCTTCTGGTCTTCTTTCTTTTTAGGATCTGCCTTGATGATATGCCACTCTCATCTGCTCTGTAACAAACCACCTTGATCCTGTGAGTCAGCAACCAGCGTTCAGTGAGGATGGGAGGCTCCTCTGCTCCGTGGTGTCTGCTCGCTCATCCACAGGTTTGCAGTCTGCAGGCTGGCAGGGGTTTATATGTCTAATGGTTGACTAGCAGTTGGCAGGGGCAATGAAATAAATTGAACCATGTGTTGCCAAGTTCCATCAGGCTAACAGAGCTCATTACCATCATGGTGGTGGCAGAGTTATTGAAAGCCACAAGAAAGAGGGCAACCTCCAGCGTGCCAGTGCAGCCTCCAAGATAAGTACCTTCAGAGCCTCCACTTACATCACATGGGCTTCCACCACTTTGGCCAATGCAGGTCGTATGGCCAAACCCAGAAGAAGCGAGGGAGGAAAGTACTCAAATATTTAAAGGGGAATATTGTGTATATTTCTAAATTATATGTATTGACCCTGACAATTTCTCATCATTAGAGCATGGAATATATTTACCTCTCAGTACAGATTCGTTTTGCTAAATTAATTATAGAATAAAAATAAATTCATAATAAGCTAATTGTGATGACAGTGCCAGGCACTGTTCTAATTACTTAACATGTATTTCTCCACTAATCCCAGTATTAGGTCATCTTGGTAGCATCTTCTACGATATTCATGGATAATCATGGACATGGAGAAAAAAAATTAATAAAATCGTAACAATCATACAACCAATGAATGTGGACCCAGAATTCAGCCAAGGCAATTAACACTGCACCCTAGAAACTCTTCCTCTGATGAAGAAAAAAGAGAAATAAAATAGAAGGAAGAAAAGAGAGAAAGAAGGAATAGCCAAATGTTCTATGTCATTAATATGAAGTACCTTTCAGGGAAGTAATTTTATTTTCGGGCTTGAAACCCAATCCATGGACATCATTAAATTTCAAGTTATGATTTGACACTTCAGCAGTATGCTAAATTTAAACTGTTTAAAACTGGGAAAGGCTACTATTACCACCCACCTGACTCTCCAGATTGTTCAACCAGTTTAACATCCAGGAATTAGGATCCAAAAATACAGAACAAATATTTCACTAATGCTAAGTCCTAGACACCTCTATTTTGGGGAACGTGGAAAAATAAATTATAACTGCCCTCCCCCAGGACGCAGGGCAGGCATTCAGGGCACAAACATGCTGCACACTTTCTTAGTGACTTAATTTTATGATTTAGTGAGACAGCCAATGCCCCTGGAGCCCTAATGAGAACGATTTCTGTCCTACTCATTTATTTTTCACGTCAGTTTGTAAAATGTCTAAATTGCCATCTCACTGGTGAGTGTGAAATGCTTGCTACCTAACTGGGGTGTGCAGTTGAGATGAGGGCACCTACAAATTAAAGCTAAGCCAAAGCAAATTTTTCCTCCTCACTGTGCCTGGCAATGAAACCACCACGAGAGAGCAAAATTATTCAGATTTCACGAGAAAGTTAGGACTTACAACTTTTTAGTTTGTTTTTGCTAAACTGTTGATCGGGCGAAAAACAACTTCACCAAACAATGGGTGCATGTGTGAATGATACTATCTAAAATGTTCACCAAATAGTCTAAATTCTAGTCAAAATTATGAGGAACTCAATATTTTTTATGTCTTTCCCAATATGCTGTTACCATATGAGTGTAGCTTCACTTCTTAACAAGAGGAGGCTGCTGCCCAGGGCACAGCTTTGGGAGGGACACTCTGGAACCACCTACTGAAGTCCACAGCTGGGCTTCCATGCCCACTGGTGCCCCCAGGAGTAACTTACCTCTCTGAGTCTCAGCTGCCTTCATTTACAAAAGAAGAAGAATGAATTCATCTCAACATATTGCTTTGAAAATTAAATAAGATGATACATAGAATGCACAGAGCTCAGAACATCAGAAACATTCAATAAATTATGGCTCAAATAATTATTTCAATTGCTAATATTATATGAATTTCTAGGAGTTTGGCATGCACATAAGAGGGGCATTATGAAAATTTCTTTATGTGGTGCTAATATTTAAAAAGAAATTCTCTCACTATAACTGAAGAACATACCTTTTACATTCTACTCTTTCAAGAAAATATGGATGTAAATTTTTTTTATTTGTATACAGTGTTTCATATGACTAAAATATAGATTTGGAGGTCAACTTAAAGCTAACATAAAGCTTAGTTCAATCAAATTGTTACACATAGAAATTGTCACTGAAATGGACATGCTGCTATTACATTGGGATCACAATGGAAACTTACATGTACTTGTGCTCACCTAACGTGACACAGGCCTCTTGTTTGTTTGCTGCTTTTTCCACTTAAAGTTTTCTCAACTAACTCTGCTATTTCTTCAAATAGTAACTCAAACAAATGATCCCACAAGAAAACAGAAAACTGTTAGGAATTCATCCTGGTCTTGCTTCTTAACTTCCCTGTTGCAACCAAAATACCTCTGGGACCTTGTATTTGATTTCTTTTCTTTCTCTCTCTCTTTTTTTTAAATGATTGAAGAAAATCCGCATGTCACAATGTGCTCCTTTCATATGGGTGTGAACACTGAGGCTCACTAGTGACTCCTTTAAGAATTGCTTAGCCACTTCTTTTTCCTGACCAATTACAGCTCAAATTATTCTAGGAAGTTATGTTATTAGCAAAGCTTACAATAGAGTCTCACTCCAGAAGAACAACTCGATTAGAAAGGAAATAAGGGGCCTATAAACTCAAATGTTCTTTTCTGGATTTTAAATTAGAATACGTATTTTTTACTTTCATATACATTTTTGGGTTAAAAGAAATCTGCTAAATAAAATTCACAGTGTTCCTTCCCTATGAAAACACCCTGGGATCCGTGCATTTTCAGAGCAGTGTCTCAGCCTCCGCTCACCTCCCAGGGTGCTCTTCTTCCCAATGCAGCCAGCTCGCTCTTCACACAATGTTGGCAGACTCAGGCAAACCAATTTCCTTTCTCTCCCTTTTCTCTCTCTTCCATTCCTTCCTTCCTCCTTCAACCTTCCCTTCTTCCATCCTTCCTCCTTTTTTCCTTTCCTGAGTCAATTGACACAATAATAATGTTGTATTTTTGGTTCATTTATTACAAATTCATGTTGACACCTGAATCAGATTTCTGACTTGTTTATTCACATTTGTCTGTTTTAATTCAAGACTTAGTAGTAGAAACTGTGCAATATACAGTGAAATCATACCCTGTGGGAGTACAAAACCAAATTCTGAAAATGCCATTCACATAGTTTTGACTTGTAGACAACCCCCTAGAAAAAAGTAAAAATACACACACCCCTATACAGAGAGGCTATGGATTAGTTTTGAATCATTGTCATTGCAGTGAGGAATCATGGTCCCAGGGAAAACACATTTTCAGGGTCTTTGATTTTCCTCTGGCCACCCCAATCTTCATGAAGGCTGCTCAGATAAGCACTAATGCTGGTGGGAAATGCGGGCTGGGCGGACAAGTGCATTTCTGGGTGTACAAAGAGGCTGCCACTAAGCCTGGACATAGTAAAACCATGAAGAATTGAAGCTTCTAATCATTGTTTAATAAAATTTGCATGCTCCTTTGCTTTCATAAAATTACATGGAAGAATCTTTTTGACTTACTCTTAAAAATTGGTTGGAGTATAAGCTAGAATCCTTGTGCAGTGCTAGAATCCTTGTCTCTTCACAGTGTTGAAATTAAGAAAACTAACTTGTGAATCTTAGTTAACTTTAATCAATAAAGTTGAAATATTTACGAAGCTCACATAATTAAAGAGATAATTTAATAACAACGATGATGATTCGGTCAAGTCAGTGTCACCTCTCCCTCCTCCTAAGCTTTGGGAGCTATGTGTAATATTACTTCTACATCAGTATGACTTTGCATTTTCATGAATGTTATTAAATAAAATTGTATTGGAGTTTATTATGTAGCCTTTTAAGATAGGCTTCTTTCACTCAGTGTAATGCCTTAAAATTGAACATGCTGGTGTTTATTGGCGGCTCCTCCTCTTTGATGGCTGAGTGATGCTCCATTGTGTGTGCGCACACCACCATTTCAACCAACATTTTGAAGGATTTTTGGATTGTTTCCATTGGTGTTGGATTAAAAAAAGAAGCCAAGTTAAACATCCATGTGAAAATTTTAAATAAACATACATTTTCATTATTCTATGGTAAATAACTATGGGTAGAATTGGGTTAAATATTGATGTTTATTTAAATTTATAAGAAATTTCCAACTGTTTTCTATTCTAGATCTGGCATTTGAGAATTCACAAATAATGCATAAGCATATCACTTGCTTATCATTATGGGTGTTACCATTCTTTCCAGGACTGTTATTATCATTATGTTTTATTTTGGCCATTGTGATAGGCAGAGGTGTTTCATCATGGTTTGAATTTGTATTTCTCAGTGGGGCACGGTGGCTCACACCCAGGATCCTAGCACTCTGAGAGGCCAAGGTGGGAGGCTAACTTGAGCTCAGGAGTTTGAGACCAGCCTGAGCAAGAGTGAGATCCTGTCCCTAATAAGAATAGAAAAATTAGCCAGGTATTATGGTGGGATACCTTTAGTCCCAGTTATTCAGGAGACTGAGCAGGTGAATCACTTCAACCCAGGAGTATGAGGTTGCTGTGAGCTAGACTAATGCTATGGCACTCTAGCCTGGGCAACAAAGTGAGACTCTGTCCTTAAGAAAAAAAAATTGTCTTTCTCCAATGACTGATGCAACTTATGCTTTTTCATTTGCTTTATCATCCATATGTCCTCTTTGTTGAAATATCTGTTCTGGTCCTAAACTCTATTTAATTTAGGGTTTTTTAATCATTGAGATTTAAGAGATTTGTATTTGTTTTGAATATAAAGCCTCTGTCAAATATGTGATTTGAGAATTTTTCGTTAGTCTGTAAATTTTCCTTTAATATGCTTCTTTGTGTCTTTCAAATAATAAGTTTTTACTTTTTATATGTTCTAATTTATTGTTGTTATCACTTCTGATATGTGGCTGGTGCCCTACCCACTGAGCCATAGGGGCTGCCCGTGTTTTGATAATTTTTTAAATTGAAATTTTGGCCATGTGTAGAAAATATTTTCCTAACTCAAGGTCATGAAAATTTTTGCATAGTTTTCTTCTGAAAGGTTTGTTTTACATTACTTTCTGGGTTAACTTTTGTAGAGCATGTGAAGTTTGATTTGAGGTTTATTGTTCTGCATGTGAATATTCAATTATTCTAATACTATTTATTGAGAAGACTTTTTCTCTACTAAATTGTATCTCCATTATTGTAAAAAATATTTGATCATTTTTGCATTGAGCTATTCCTGAATTCACTGTTCTGTTTTAGTGATTTGTATGTCTGTGTCTTTGTAAATATCATACTGTATAATTACCATCTCATTAACATGTGAAAATATAGTAGTATAATTGTTCTAGATTTTTTCATAGTAATTCTAGCTTTTTAAATTAATTTATTTTTTAATATAAATTTTAAAATTATATCTATAAATCCTGATGGGAATTTGATTTTTGTTGTATACATTTACAAATTACTTAGGAAAGCGATGACATATTAAATGTTGAGTCTCCCTGTCTATGAATGTGATATGTCTCTCCATTCATTTACATCTTTGATCTTTTTCATCAGTGATTTGTAGTTTCCATGTGCTGATCTTGCACAAGTTTCAATACATTTTAAATGATTGAAATTACACAAAAATATGGTCTCTGATCACAACAGAATTAAATTGGAAATAAATAAGAGAAAGAAACATAGAGAACCCCCTAAATATTTGAAAATAAAGCAATACATTACTCAATAGCCCATGGGTCAAAGAAGATATCAGAAAGCAAACTAGAAACAATGTTAACTCAGACGTTCTTATAACATGTGCTCAAAAATTGAAATGAACCATACACCTGAAGACTAGACATAATATCATAAAGCCTTTAGATAAAATAAGAAATTTAATTAAAAATTTAAAGAATAAGAAATGTGATCCTAAGTGAAAATTTCTTATATATTAAACCCAAATATACCAATCTATAAAAGAAACATTGGTATATTAGACAATGTCAAAATTAAAAATAGTTTCATTTCAAAAAGCCTCAATAAGAAAAAAAATACAAGATACAGACAGAAAATAAAATATCTGATAAAGTATTCCTGTCCATAATACTTTTTAAAAAATGCTTGTGAATCAATAATAAGAAAAGTGACCCAATTTAAACATGACCAAAAGGTAGGATGCAGTGGCTTATACCTGTAATCACAGTACTCTGGGAGGCTGAGGCTGGAGTTGGAGACCAGCCTGAGCAATAGCAAGACCCCATCTCTACCCAAAAAAATAGAAAAACAACAACAGCAACAATAATAAAAACAACCCAAGAACAATTAGCTGGGTGTTGTGGCTGGTGCCTGTAGTCCCAGCTACTTGGGAGGCTGAAGCAAAAGGATCACTTGAGCCTAAGAGTTTGAGGTTTCTGTGAACTATGACACCATGTCACTCTACTCAGGATCACACAGTGATCACACAGTCTCTAAAAATAAAAATAAATATAAAAATGGCCAAAAATTCTGAATAGACATTGTACCAGATAAGAGATGTGATTGCTAATAAGCAGAGGAAAAAGTATTCAACATAATTAGTTATTAGGGATGTGGAATTAAAATTACAATGGCACACCACTTCACACACTGGATGAGCATAATAAAGATATACAATAACAAACATTGATTAAGATATGGAAAAACTGATGTCCTCCTACATTGCTGATGGGATGTAAACTAGTAAAACTACTCTGTCAGATTCTTAACTGTTTCTACACATCAGCCATCCCACTACTATGTGAATACCCTTCCTCCCAAACCTAAAACACATGTCCAAGCAAAGACTTGTAGTAGGATGTTCATAGCAACATTGTGTCTACTGCCCATAACTGGAACAATCTAAATGTCACCAACTTTTGAATGGATAAGAAAAATGTGGTATAGTATAACCATATGATGAAATATCATTTACTAATACAAACAAATGAAATATTATATGCTACAATCTGGATGAAATCAAGAAAACACACCCAGTGACAGAAGCCAGACACAAAGGGCTACCTATTTTATGATTCATTCTTTGTGGAATGTCCAAGAAAAACAAATCTTTAGTGTAAGAAATGAGTTTCATGCTTGTCTGGGGCTGGAAAAACGCAGATCAGCTTCAGAAATGTCCTAAAACTGCTTTGTTACGAAGACTTTACAACTTTAAAAAATTTACTACAAATCAACTTTTCCATCAAAAAGCAGTTTTTATGTTTTATTTTGTGACTGATTTTATTTAATTTGAATTAAAATTAAAACATTAGAGAATATTTTAATTTTTCCTCCTCATCCCATCATATTCCTAGAGGAATTTTTCAAGGCTTGTTTTTCTGATATGAAACCCCTCTCCCTTTATCACAGAGATGTGGAGGCAGATAAAGCACACTGGCTGCTCCGTCATCCCTTCCTCCCTCACTACATTTACAGCTCTTGTCAGTGCCGTGTCTTCTAATACATGGAATGTGTGGATGGGATGGATACGGAGGATCCACTGAGAGTGGAGGGGCAAGGTGTAAGCTCTGAAATACTCTTCTTCCTACCAGAGGGATGCTCTTCAGAGATCCAGGGCGGGTCTGCGGGAACGAGCGCAGCTGTGATTAGCTGTGCCTTGGCAGAAAGGAGGAGTCCACCGGGCAGGCTGCGATTGGGGAGGTCCTGACAGGGCTGTAAACACAGTACCGGCTAAGGCTGTACTGCCAATGCCTCGGTGGCTAAGAAAATAAAAAAAAAAAAAAAGAAAGAAGGAGAGAAAAAACTAGCCAGGGGAATAAACACCAAGTAGTAAAGTAGAACAAAGTGAAATTAAGGCTTTTTGGCTAAATGATGCTGGCTAAATGTTAGCAAAACTTAAACAGGTTAGTAACGGAGCCTTTCTTCACCCTGCGGTAGACAGACGAGCTCCCTTGGTAAGTGATGGGGATACTTGGGAGCTCAAAGTGATGTGTCTACGATGTCAGTATTAATATCTTCCTTTTTAAATCGTTTTTTACTTGACAAAATAAAGATTACATATATTTATGGTGCACATGATGTTTTGAATTAGGTATATACTGCAGAATGGCTAAATCAAACTAATATACACCTCATCTCACAAACAGATCTTTTTGTTGTGGTGATGGTGGTGGTGCAAGCATTAAAATTCCTTTAACAGTTTTCAAGTATAAGATATGTTGTTATTGACCATGTACAACATGGGTTCTGGATTTTCTATTCTTTTCCATTGGTCTACCTGTCTATTTTTATGCTGGACCACATTGTTAATTACTGTAGCTTTATTGTATATTTGGGGAACAGATAGTGTAACACCTCCAGCTTTGTTCAAGATTGCTTTGGAGTTCTTTGCCCTTTCATATGACTTTTGGGGTTATTTTTACGATGTTAGGGAATTATGGTAGGAGTTGCATTGAATCTGTAGACTGGTTTGGTATATAGATATTTTATCAGTGTTATTTTTGCAGTCAGTAAACAATATTTTTTCTTTTACTTGTGTTTTATTTAATATTTTCGTCAATTTTTATAGTTTTCAATATACAGATATTTCAACTACTTGGTTAAATTTATTTCCATGATTTGTTTATTTGTCATAGTAGCTATATAAGTAGGACTGCCTTCTTGATTTCTTTTCTGTTAGTATATTGTTAACGTAGAGAGACACTACTGATTTCTGTATGTTGATTTTGTGTCTTGCAGTTTTACTGTATTCATTTATGAGTTCTGACTTTTTTGTGGAGTGTTTAGTATTTTCTGTATATAAGATATTGTCATCTGTGAATAGAAACTATCTAAATTATTTATTTCATATTTGGATTCCTTTTTTTTTTTCTTGCTTAATTGCACTGTCTGGGGCTTCCAGTGCAGTGTTCAATGGAAGTAGTAAAAGTGAGCATTCTTGTTTTCTTTTTGGTCTTAGAAAACTTCCAAGGGCTACTATGTTCTGTTCATTGCCTCAGTTTTGCATGAAAGGTGTTAAAAGTCATACTGGATTATTTGGTGAAATTTTGTTTTCTTGTAATTTCTTAGTGACGTATGACATTAGCAGTCTCTGTAACCTTCTCTCCCTTCTGTACCTTAGTGTTAACTAGGTTGCCAGCATGAATTTTATATTCCAGACTAACTTCTACACTATTGTGCAATCTTAAAGTCACCGACTATGAAACACATGATTACTATGTTCACAGGCATTATTGAAATACCATAATAAAGATCATACAACTATATAAAATCAGTTATGACAACAAGTAAAACTTTACGTGGCCACTAAAACCCACTTTTCTTTATATATACTTTTTAATAATTACCATCTAAATTATAAATGCTTTGACATTTACATAAAAGAATGGCAAACAGCCATATGATTGAGGAGAACAAGGATAAAATATGGCTTTAAATTCTGGTCCTATGTGACACCTCTCCAGCCCGTCACCTACTGATTTTGATTCATTTATTCTAAGTATGTTCTTTAGAGTCGAAGGGCTCACATTTGAACTTAGACACTGCTGCAAGTCCTAAACCCTTACACACGGATACTGGACTATATGCATGTAATACTTCAGTGCAGCTCTTCAGGTTTTATAAGTAAAAGAGAAAGAAAACAGAAGAGGAAAGAAGAGGAAGGGACAAAAGAAGAGAGAAGAGAAGAAAAAATTCAGAACAAAAAAGAACTGATTCCACATCTTCAAGAAATAATTTATAAATAGAATTGTCATCACCACTCAATTTTAGAGAAATAATACTTGAAATAGACTTCTGATAACATGTTTCTTCAAAGATTTTATTTGCTGAGTTTTTTTCACTAGCAGCTTTTTCTCTGAGTTTTTTCTCACTTAAAAACAAACTCTTTCATGTCTTAAGCCCACGTATACAATAAAAATATGTATTATAAAATTATCCTGGACTAATTTCAGTGTCTGCAGAACCACTTTCACCTTCCCTTGGGATTGTTGCCTGGGAACTCCAGACACAATTTTTTCTAGTCTGGCTCTTCCGCTGATCCCACATATTACCTACTATCAAAACCATCTTGTGACTACCGGTGTTTCATGGATTGCAGGTGGACAAATCAGAGCACATGCAGTGGCCTTAGTTTATAGTAATTTTAACATAAGGAAACTTCTTAGCTTCAATCTATGCCACAGAGAAACTGCATGTACTAAAAATCTAAAAATGCTCCAACTCTTTCTGTCAAGAAAATATCTGTAAAGAAAATATGCAGGTGATGAACAACTATTGAGAAAAATTTGGAGAAACTGATAGAAATCATGAAAAGACTGATAAGAGGACAAGAAAAATATAAAAACAAAAATGGAAATTCCAATTTGATCCCTTTAACTTCTAATAATGAAGTCATTAGAAATGAAAGGTTAATAAAAAATACCATAATACCTAGAAAAACCACTTCATATGCTTTTTCATTTCAAGTTTTAAAGTATAACTATTTCACAAAATTGTTTACAAAGAGAATAGTTACATTGAAAAAATTGTTTACGAAGAATAGTTACATTGAAAAAAGTAATAGAGAGGCTAAATTTATTAAAATTCATACAGAAACAACTGTTCAATCTCTGTGTAAAAGTAGACTCCATAAAATAATTACCAGAAGCATTTTTTGATGCTTTATGTTAATTATGTTGGTTAATAGATACGATTTCTTACATTTTAAAGATTTTGATTCATATTATTTAAAATTGGGCAACTATGCCTATATTTGGAGACATATATTAAGACAAAAACATATACACCCATGTTCATAGCTTCTTTATTCATAATTGCTAAAAATGGATACAACTCAAGTGTCCTTCAAGGGGTGAAAAGATAAACTATGGTACATTTACACAATAGAAAACTCAGAGGCATGAAAGGGCCAACTATGGGTATAATGCAATTTAGATGGACTTCAAGTGAATTACAATGTCTGAATAAAGTCAAAATAAGAAAATCACACACTATATGATGATTCAGGTCTTTTTCCTTTTCATTTTATTATATAGTCTCCCTCTGGGATTTTATTATATAAATATATACTCTTTTTAGGAATTTTGATATAAATATATGCAAACTCCCTGCATAGCTCTGAAAACTTCTTTTATATTTTTTTCATCATTTTTTGTGTTGTCTTCTGATACAGCAGTGTTTTCAACCTATTTTATTTCATGGTGCACTTGAAACTATAGAGAAACTTCTGTGGAACACTTAAGTCGTGTTGATCCCCCCCCCCCAAAAGTTAAAAAAAATACTTAATGCACTTTGAACTTCTTATGACAATAATTTAATTAATGATCTTTAAAAATTTTCACAGAACACCGAAGATCCTATCAAGCATACTAGTGTGTTGGGGCACCGTGGTTCAGTTATATTTATCTATTAATATCATCTAGAATGTTTTCTTCAACCATTTTACTTTTCATGTCTAAAATATACAGTTATTTTGATGATTTTGATTTTGTTTATATCACTAAAGTTATTTCTTATCTCTTTACATAAATTATTAAATTAAATGTTCCTTCTCTTTTCTGTACATTTTCTTTTAAACTGTTCACAGTCCCCCCTCTCGTCTCTGTGTGTAATGATTGCGGCCTTGTTGAGCACACTCCTCCGGCGCCACCAGTCTGTCTGAGGACGTGTTTGGAGGAAAGGCCAACGGCAGCACCGGGCCTGTTTCAAATCCAGCAGTTTAAGGAAGGACGGTTGGTCACGCCTTGCTACCTCCGAGGTGGATGGTCCTCTGGTCTCATTATCCCCTTTAAATTGTCCTTCTGCTCTTTAGATGAAACAGCCTGAGCTGGGGTCAGTCTCTTTCAGCAGCGGACCAGCTGCAGGGTGGCCGCCGGAGGAAGGTGGCAGAGAGGAAAGGCCCCAGCGGCAGGGCAAGGCGGCTTTAGCAGCGTTGTGTCTTTCAGAAGCTTGGATGCTTCCACAGGACACAGGCCCCGGTGTTAGCCATGGCTGCAGACTTCCACAGGGCAGCATCAGGCAAAGGTGTCCGCACTGTGCACCTGGGGAAGGACAGGGCTTTTCTGCCTTCTGGTCTCTCAGCATGCGCTGGGCTGGACGGACTTCTGGGTCGCCTCCTTCTTCCCTCCCCTGAATCCCTGGGTCCTGGAGTCCGAGGTCCTCGCCCTTTCTCTCGTTTCTCACTGTGGATTCTGGGGTCACAGCTCAGGGTCTGGGTGGGGACCGGAGCTGTGTGCCGGGTTTGGCTCACAACCCTGTTCAGTTTGACGAGAAATGGCTTTTTAAAAATTGAACTTGAGTCCACTAAGTGAAGAGGCACCAGCTCTCCGAGCACTGCACCCCTGACCCCGGGGCTCCGCACCTAGGAAGCCCTGGGACTCGGATCCTGGGTTTATCGCGAGGTGGCGTGATGAGTGGTGGGAGACAAGGCTGCAAAGGGGGCCACGTGGACGTCTGAAGACACTGAGTGACAGGCTGAGGGCGCTTCCATGTATCCGTGGAGGCGGCAGGGTGAGCGAGGAAAGGGTGCACATCAGCTGGGGTCTCGGCTGTCAGGTATCCGGTGGGTTATCCGGTGGAGGTTATCCGGAGGGTTATCCGGTGGAGTCCGGAGCACTGAGCGTAATGAGACGTCCATTGCTTTATCTGAGAAAAGATATTATGTCTAAACCAGAAGTCCAGTCCTATAAATGTAAAATACGTATGAAAGAATTAGCCTAAGAGCGGAATGAATGGTTCTGAAAATATCTTAAGAGTTTTTCAGACTTCTTTGGAGGGAGGTATCACTGAAGGTGTTTTGAGATAATAAAGACTATAGAATAAATGAGTGGGCTATTGCCATAGTCCAGGCAACCCACAGAATCACTGGATCTTAGGCGGCAGGTGAAGAGAATAGAGGGATGGATTTAAGGTCATACTGAACAGTGTGGGCTGGGAAGATCAGGTGCAAATCTGCGGCTTGGAACCCACACCCTGACTGCACTGTGGAGTCAGTAACCTGAGCAAAGCAGAAAAGGATTGTGGTGGATGTGCAGTCACAGAAACTGCTCTGAGGAGTGCATTTGAATGACAGCTCAGTTGCATCTCATCCCACATGAAGAGTGGGCCCCGCCCAGCAGCCTGCAAGCCTGCAGCTGTGGGGTGAGCGCTGGGTGGTGGGTGGGGCCAACGGGGAACCGGCTTGGGACTCTGTGTGGGCCTGGCACAGCCATCCCTAGGATCATGCCAGAGGCTGAGACCATTCCTTCATAATCCCTCCTTTCTTCCCCTCCTCCCCAGCTGCCCAGCCTGCCATAGAGTGTACAACTCCCCTACCACGGCCTCTCCTTCCCCACTCACTCCCTCCCCTTCTCCACCCATGCCTCTCCTCCCCCAGCTATGGCCGCTCCTCTAGCCACAGGTGCTTCTCCAAGTAGATCTCTTGCACGTCAAACTGCCTTGGTCCCAGGTTCTGTGAGGGCCAAGGAAATGAAGATACTACTTTCGTTTTGTAGATGCGGAATTTAGGGTCAAACTAGAATGAGGAATCTGTATCTGAGGGTCAGGGTGACTTTGGACACAGTTTATCTTGTCTATTTAGGTAGAATAAAAACTTTCTTATTTATAACTGTATGAATTAAATTCAAATGTATGCTTTAAAAATATAAACCTTAAAGTACTGTGTGTATGTGTTAATAATTTTTTTCCCATCATACTAGTTATCTCCACTGAGACCTAACAGATGCAAAAGGCAAGACTTTTAAAGCGAGATTAAAAAAAATAGACTATGATTCAGATAAAGAATTGATTCTCAGTTGTAAGAATATTTTCAGCACATCTATACATGAGAAAGTGCTAGAAAAAAATAGTCTCATTATTATTTAGAATTCCTTCAATTTTTCTGGTACCCCAAATATGTTAAGAAAGTTATTTTATTTTGTTTTAGTATTTAGTCTGAGTAACATTAATACTTCACATGTTCATTGAAAACTTATGCCAGGTGCTGTACTGGGAACTTAATCTAATGATCCTCTTATTTGTTTGTTTTCCCACTTAACAGTGAGTAAATTGATACTGCTCAGAACTGGCTCTAGCTCTGAGGGGTGTCCAACCTTTTATTCTCTGCAGCATGTGAGAAGAATAAGAGTTGGTCTGGGACACATTAAACACACAAACACTAACAAAAACCGATTAGCAAAAAATAAATAAATAAAGTTCTGTGCACCATTTTGTGATAGACACCATAGATAAGCAAAAAAGCCCTCACAAAATGAACATGTAGCCCAAGGGCTATAGTTTAAACACCCCTGTCAGAGTGTAACTGAGGCCTTGGTTTGATGTGGATGCTTTTAATTGCTTTCCTATCATTTACAGAAATCATTTTCCCTCATGAAATGCTCTGCTCACTCAGCGCCCACAATGCTGCCAACTCAGCTGCACCCAGGATTGCACTTCCGGAGCTCAAGCTGCTTGGGAACGTGACAAATTCTAGCCAATGAAATATGAGCGGAAGTGCACGTAGTGGTTCCAATGAGGTCACCTCATTGCCGGTGACGTACAGGCCTTCGTTCTGCATTCTGCCCTAAGGAGAAGCGATTTTAAGCGTTAGCTGTCCTTGCAGCCCGGGTTCTGCCGCCCGGACGTGGTGCAGTGAAGAGCTGCCCTGGTGTAGCTGGATGGGTGAGACCACGTTGCTTTTCTTGTTCTTGCCAGAGCTTTATCCAGCCACCCCCGACTCATACAGGAACTATGCCCTTCTATCCTTAGGCACTGCTGCAACAACAATACGCAATAATAGACACTAAAATACCTGGAACTGGATATGAGGTCCCAGGGAGGGCAATGACGAACCCACCGGCCCACGGGCACATTACAGCAACCCCTGCTTCTGGGAAGATTGTTACCTGCGACCATGTGACATGTATGCGATGTGTAATAAAAATGATCTGCTAGCGTTAGATATCTACTGGTAAAATATAAAACTGAGGTGACATTTAAGCAACAATTCAATTTTAAAACTGTTTTGAGAAAAATCATGATACAGGGGTGGGCAAAATTTTATTTAATGAATGACGAAATAGCTAACCATAAAATATAAATGGATAAATTGAGCTATTTGTAGGTTTAAAACTTAGACCATAAATAATATTTAGGAAGTGAAAAGCAATCCTTACTGGGATAGGATATGTCAATACGTATATCTGATGAAGTGTTTGTATCCAGAATATATCAAAAAATTCTACAAATCAATAGAAACAACAACCTCAAAAAATGAGTAAAAATTTCAAAATGCATTCCAAAAAAGTCCAAATCATTAGTAAGCATATGAAATATTTAAATCCCATTATTCATTATGTCATTAGGAAAATGCTTCGAATATGCACTCTAAGATAATATACTAGCATAGCTAAAAAGAAAAAGGTCGTGGGAAAAATTTGTATTAAGAAAAAATTCTATGTTGCTGATGGGAATGTAATTTGACAAAAGTGCTTTTGAAAACTGACAGTACTAACAAAAAGTAAATCACAAGTATAAAGCCAACAAACATATCTTCCTATGTTTATCAAACAACATACCAAAATGTCTATAAAAGCACTATTATAGCAGTGAAAGGGGAAAACTATTCTTATCAGCATAAGAATGAATAAATGCGTTGTGTTCAATTTACAGAACAGAACTTTGGAAAAATAGAATGTGGAAACTGCAGTGATAACAATGATCTCAAAAAAGTAATTTGATAAAGGAAGGTAAACAAAAAGGTATACAGTTTCTGTAAATAGGCAGAACTCACCTCCGGTGATAGAGTTCTAGGGAATAGAGATCTTCAGAAGGGATAGTGACTGGAAAAGACAAAAAGGGGAACGCCAGGCTGCTAGAAAATTCATTTTGTCAATGTGAGCAGTGAGATACAAGCATGTGCCTTATGTAAGATGTAGCTGTAGAAATGATTTGTGGACGTTGCTGTTTGTATGCCTCACTAAAAATTTTATAAAACTGCCACCCTATGTCATTTCTTAGCAGATTAATCCATGGAATAACAGCAGTTATAATGTGCTTTGAGCTCACATTTTAGGTTTTAAGTATATTTTATGGGTAGTTTAATTCTTTGTAAGGATTGCTTTTTATGACTTTTATTCTTTCCTAGTGTTTTCCCAAAGACAAAAGAGAAAAGAAGTCACACTATGTTTAACAGAAAATATTTCATGTTTCAAAAAAAGTTCCACAAGGCTATTTTGTAAATATAATTTATATCCATAATTAGTTGACTTAAATAATATAATTTATCCTGAAGAAGGGTCAACTGGACACTTTTTAAAATCTAATATACTGTATTTTACAATCTTGTCATAGTTTGCCTTTCTTAATCCCAGGAATTATGCTGTCATTAACCAATAATTATTCTCAACTACGATAAAACTAGAATAAAATAAAAATAAAATGGAATCACCTAGAATGATGCAATGCTAAAATAAATTATCAATATTACATCAGCCTTCAGTTTTTTAATGGGTTATACAAATTATTTCATCGTCTTTCACGAAGTTATAAAATAAATCTGGTGATATGATCTTGTAATCTTCTTTAAAATGGAATTCATCAAGCACATTTTATAAAGAATTCCATCAAAGTGCAAAGTGATCGAAAGCAGCAGTTTAGAGCCTGATTAGGATAGTAAAATACACCACGTGAGTCAAATCTCAGGCTATGTTATCAGGAGAAAATATCCTGGACAACTTTCTTAAGCTCAAGAATCAATGAATAATTGATAATCTTTCTAGGAATAATTAAAAAATGTTGTCCTCATCTACTTACTCCATGAAAAAAATATCGTCACCCAGTATTTTGACACAACTAACATGATAATGTAGAATTTATTTCACAAATAAAATCTAGGTGACCTTGGATTTGGTAATAAGTCTTTAGATAAAGGCTTGATCCATAGAAAAAAGAATCAACGAGACAGATTTCAGTAAAATTAAAAAGATCTGCTTTGTGAGAGACACTCAACCAAATGAAGTCAAGTCGAAGACTGAGGGGCAATGTGTGTGGAAAACATATCTGATAAAGACCCATTATCCAAAATAAGAATAGAACTTTTAAAACTCAACAGTAAGAAAATGAACAATGTGCTTTAAAAATTGTCAAAGACCAATTAGCAGCAATTGTTGCTGCTTGCCAACTGAACCCAGTAGACATTGTTGAACTTTCATAATCTTTTTTTTTTTTTTTTTTTTTGAGATGGAGTCTCACTACATCACCCTGGGTAGAGTGCCCTGGTGTCACAACTCACGAAAACCTCAAACTATTGGGCTTAAGCAATTCTCTTGCCTTAGCCTCCTAAGTAGCTGAGACTACAGGTGCCCACCACAGTGCCCGGCTATTTTTTTGTTGTTGTTATTATTGTCATTGTTTTGCAGGCCCTGGCTGGGTTCTAACCCACCAGCCCTGGCCAGCGCCCTAACCACTGAGCCACAGGCACCGAGCTGATTTTCAAATTTTAAAAACAATTTACATTCTTTTCTAGAAAATGTGCAGACAGAAAATGAACATATGAAAAGATGTTTCACATCACATGCCATCAGGAAAATGCAAATTAAAACAATCATGAAATACCACCACAGAACTATTAGAATAACCAAAATCCCAAACACGGTGACACCAAATGCTGGAGAGGCTGTGAAGCAACGGGACCTCTCATCACTGGTAGGATGGCGAGAGGTAGCAGCAGCTCTGAATGCTATTGTGATGTTTTACAGGTGGTGGTGGTGTTTTGTTTTGTTTTGTTTTTTTAACTAAACATATTGTTATCACACATTCCAGCAAACCCATTCAGATGTTTATGGAAGCTTTATACATAATGGTCAAAACTCAGTAGTGACCAAGATGCTCTTCAGCTGGTGAGTGGTAAACAAACTGTGGCACATCTATACAATAGAATTTTATTCAGCACTAAAAAGAAATAAGCTATCAAACCATAAAAAGACATGAAGGAAACTCCAATGCATATTACTAAGTGAAAGGAGCATATGTGGAAAGGCGACATACTGGGCATCCCACCTGCAGGCCGTGCTGGATAAGGCAAACCCAGGGGGACAGTAAGAAAAATCAGTGGTGGCCAAAGGGTGAGGGGAGGGAAGGCCGAACAGGGAGAGTAGAGAAGATTTTCAGTTCATTGAAAATATTCTATATGGCAGGGTAGTGCGGAATACATAGCACTATACACATGCCCAAACCTATAGAATTCATAAAGTCAGGGGTGAACTCTATGGTAGATTAGGGGCTATGAGTGATAACGATGTGTCCTGTAGGTTCATCAGTTGTAACAAATGTTCCACTCTGCAGGAGTGTTGACGGCAGGTGAGTCTAGGCAGGGCTAGAGGCAGGGGGTACACGGAAAACCTTTGTAACCTTCCTCTCAATTTTGCTGTGAACCTAAAAGTACTCTACAAAAAAGTTTTTGCAATAAAAAAGTTGACTGGAAGAAAGTACATCATGTAGAAATAATCTCCAATACTAATTGGCCGTTCTAGTTGGTGTTCTCAAACCTAAACAATTATGGTGATCTGAAACAATTATGAGCTTTCACTCTTTCCAAAGCATTGCATTGTGATGAAGCAAGAACATGTTAAACCAGAAGTTGTCACAACTTGGAATCTATTTGATTATTTGAAAAGAGGAATCACTGTTTACCAGACTGATATGTCCCAGGTTCTTGCATGAGAGTTGATGAGTGGCGAGTTGTATTCAAAGGACATGGGCTTTTTCAGGTATATGTACTTTCCCCAACAGGAAAATATATAATAAAAAAGCATGGGTTTGCTATGTTTAAATTATTATTACAATTTTTAACAAAGTTGTTTTTCATTATCCTTTTAATATTAATTATGTAAATTGTTTCTAAAATATTTTGAAAATTGAACAATGTCCACTGTGACCAGATGGCAAGTAACAACACTTGCTTTTCATGGTCTAGTGAGGGTCAAGATAATCTGTGTGAATGATTTTTGAACAAAATTATTCAAGAAAAAGAGAGGAAAGGTTTGGCTCTCCCTGTGGAGTGTGATAGACTCAAAATCTCTGGAATGATGGAGAGAGTTGGATTTGTCTTATATAAATTGGCACATGGTGCTCACTGGAACAGAAGAGGTAAGAGGCAGGGGGTGTTTGTGAGGCAACCATACTGTCAAAAACAGCAGGAGCTGAGATTTCAACAGTATTTAACTAATCAATATTTAGAACAAACCCTTGGGTGACACCTTTCTATGAGTGAGAAGCAGACTCAGTCCCCAAGCAGAACATGGTACCAAAGGCTGGATCCATAGAGGATCATGAAGAAAGAGGGATCCTCAAGGGGAAACGAAGGTCCTTAGGAAACTGGACTGGAGAGCTCCTTCCGGGGGGTAGAATCCAACCCTCTTATGACCTAATTACCTCACGGACACCCCCCTTTTAATATCATCCTATTGGTGGTTAGGGCTTTCCCGTATGAATGTGGGGAACATAGCCTGCAATCCAGGACAGAAATCCCGTCCTGTCACTTGCTTGGAAAGCTGACCCTGGGAAAGTGCTCAGTGTTTAGAAAACATTAAAAAATTCAGGTATAATTGTGTCAAATAGTTTTTTTTTATGTGGACAATTTCCAAGACATTAGTTATTGTGTTATAATAATTATTTTCCACCCTCCCTGTACATTAAAATCCCCTTGTGCATTTAAAACACACAACTTAAAAGCGTCATTCCAAAGCTATTAGTAGTCATTACTTCTTAGGATGAAGCCTGCACATGTACTTCTTTTCAAAGGTCTGTGAAAAATCATAGTGCACCAAAAAGATTCAGAAAATAGCACAATACAGGTTTCTCATCAAAAGTTACTATATTCAGGAATTGGTTAATTTTAATTCACAAAGCATTTGTTCCAACTTCCCAAGATCTTATTTGTATAAATCATGTGGATTATTGAAGGAAGGTAAACATAGGTGTTTAGAGTTTATGGGATGGAAAGTATAAATAATATTCCTGCAGGAGCAGAGGTGCATACAAGTTGTATTTGATATATTCACACCAAATTTGGGAAATGTTTATTCACTTCCCTCATGTTTGCATTTTAGAAGGAGTAAAAATGTGTGCTAAATCATATAATTTATGGATGTGTCTGCACTTGTTACTACAGGCAGAAGGTAAATGAACAAACAGAATTACAATACAGCAAACAAACTAGGTTTTCCTTGTAAGAGCCATCTCCTGGAGAGAGGTCAGGTTGAGAACTGCCCTCTATTCTCACTTATCCTTTACACAAGTTCAGGCTTTTTGTGTCACACACCTATTCTCTCATATTTTTCTTTTACTTGTGTGTATCTTTTGCACCTCATTCTTTATTCACTTATTAATTTTTAATCTTATTTATAATATAAGAATATAAAACAAACCCAATCCAGTTAGAATCTTATATATGTAAGAAACTTTCCATTGAAGAATGTGCAAAAATCAAGTTAGAATTCAGTATATGAAAGTTTGCCTTCATATTGGACAAGTGAGGGGAAAGAATGCTTTATGAACACATTTCAAACATTGATGACAGAAAACAGAAGGAATTTTTCTTATACCAGGAAAAGGAAATGGACCTTGTAACTTCACATTTGTATAGCCTCTTTCATTTATCTGAAACGGAATGACACACTACGTCAGTTTGCAATTGCACATACATGTAACTTACTCAGACCAAAGACGCAAAGGGGGCACAGACGTGAACTCTCACCCAATGCTGGGCTTAAAGATGGAGGAGGAGAAGACAGACGCATCGTGTCCACACCCTTGCGCCACTTAAGGGACACTGCCGGGGAGAGACGGCAAACAAACCGGGAGCAAGAAATGAAACATTTCCAAGCTCATCAACCCTGTGGAGCAGTACAGGGCTTTGTGACCAGATAATGAAGGAGTTGTTAGGAAGCCCGCTTTTACATGCAGCAGACAGAACACGCTTCCCTGAAGATGCAGAGGCTGAAACGCTGGATCAGGAGGCAGAGTTCGGGGCACAGAGCTGGCGCCTACAGACCCAGCAGAGGCGAGAGGATGGCCCCAGCCCAGGAGTTGAGCCTGCAGTGAGCTATGATCCTGCACCTGCACTGTAGCCTGGGGGACAGATGCGACCCTCTGTTAAGAAAAAAAGGGGTGTGTGTGGGGAGGCTCAGCCCACCTGACTGATGAGCACAACTGTCGGCTGCTGGCTGCGTTCTGTGAACAAAGTACTTAAGTACATACGCGCCTACATACGCAGAGCTGCTTTGGGAACATAGTAAGGCCGGGTGCCTGGATCCCAAGGATGAATGTAAAAGAGGACACAGCCTAAAACTAAGATCTACTGAAAGTGATTTTATTTTAAAGGAAAAGCGTAGAAGCCATTAGGAGACTCCGTGAAAACCCTGGAATCCACAGACACCAGGACTAGGTTCACTGCTGTAATCCCTAGGCTGCAGAGAGCCGGAGGGGCTGCGGGCTCAGCGGGTCCCCAAGGGCGGGTGGGGCCAGGTAGGTTTTTGGAAAGAGCCAGGCCCTGCCCAGGGCCAGTGGCAGTGTGTGTGGACCACAGCGACAAGTCCGAGGTAAGTTTTGGAGAAAAGGTTCCCAGCACCGCTGAGGGGGTTAAACGTGAGGCTCTGGAGGAAGGGAGGACTGCGATGTCCTCAGGCTCAGGCAACTAGAGAGACGGAATTGACCGTCACTGAGGGTCAACAGTCCCAAAGGACTAACACAACTGCCTGGCTGTTTACCTTGGAATTCTGCTCTGCTCTGTCTATTTTCTACATTTAAATATTTTTCTTTTTCTTAAAATAAAATTGCAATGGCTCAGGGCCTGTAGCTCAGCGGCTAGGGCATCAGCCATGTACACCAGGGCTGGTGGGTTGGAACCCAGCCAGGGCCTGCCAAACAACTGTTGTAACCCAGCCCTCTTTCCCTTGCCCACTCCTGTTCCCCAGCCCTCACCTGTTCCCCCCTCCCTCTCCAGCCCATTTCCCTTCCTCCTCCCTTCTCCCCCCAGAGTTGACTCCAGGAACAAGGCAAGTCCCTCCTCCCCCCAGGGTGGCCCAGTTAACAGGCTCCCTTCTTCCTCCTAGAGTTGCCAAGAACAAGCTTCAGGTACAAGGAAAAAAGTCCCAAGTTTCACAAAACCCCCAAGTTCTCAGTAGATGAACAATAGTGAAAAACTCACTGAGACTTGATTAATTACTGTTGTATAACCATAACCATTGTGATATAAAATGTATCCATTGTCAACTGAAACTGTATTATCGTTCCATTGCTGTATCTATGACTACCTGAGTTGTAACCCCGCCTTAACCAGCCACCTTTTGCTTCTGTAATATGCTTACACAAAGCCTATAAAAAGTAACTCACCCTCACATCTGGGCTGCTGACTGTCTCTCGGAGCAGCAGCCCCTGCAGCAGGTAAAATAAATTACCAATAATTAACCTAAGTGAGGGTCCGAGTCTATTTTTCCAGGTCCCCTAAGTTATTTCAGTCTCAATTTCTTCCTTTCCGTAAAATAATAACAGTACCTATTTTATTTGAGGGGGTTAGCAAAAATTAAATGTCATCATCTATGTAAAAGGCTATGTTAATTAAGTAATTTCCTTTTAGTTCGATAGAGGAAAGAATTTGAGGCTAGGACTAAGGAAACATGGCTTCTAAAGTTGGATCTGTCTACCTAGCTCTGTCACTTTGGGCAAATCCCCTGACATCTCAGCTCTGGGTTCTCCCCTGGTTAAGCGGAGTGCAATATGGTAGCATTTGGTAAATGTTAGCACCATCTTTCTCTTTTCAGTGTCTCATGGAATGAGATAATTGGAAAAGGTTACTGGTTCATAAGGCTGGCTTGGAATGAAATTATCCCTGAAGCTTAAAAAAGAAAAAGAGAACAATATAAAAATAAAAATAAAGAAACTGATGAATCAGTGAGTGTGTGTGTGTACGTGTTTGTACATGTGTGTGCTGGCAGACACTGGGGCAGAAGATTTATGTGATTCCTCCATGCCCTAATGATCATTTATTCATAACCTCAAGAAGAAAATCAACCTGACTTGGATTTATTTTTAAATCACTTGTGTGTTCTTTTCTTCCTACAAATTATTTGAGCCAGTTTCTCAAATTATATTACAATAAAAATTAAAACTTTTTATTAAGGGCACCTGGAAGAGTTGTTGCGCGTGTCCAGTTGGTGGTGCGAGTAGAGCACTTAGTGCCCCGACAAGGTGAGGCTCAGTAAAGGGCAGCTACTGTTACCTGGATGAGGGCAGCAGCCACAGCTCTCTGTAAACATCACTTTTGAAAACAGGTTTAGAGACACACTGGGCAGCTGACTGTTTGACGTCACAGTCTATGTATCATCGATAAAGGGCAGCTGAAGGGACTTTCCACGAGAAGAGGACAAATTGGGTGGCAGCACCCAGGTTCTGACTTCATGCATCTGGGTGACTGGAGAGACTGGGCTGTGGGGTAGGAGGTGGGGGAAATAAGGTCAGATTACAGAGGCCCTGGAAGGCTGAGTGCAGGAATGTAAATTTGGAATTTGCTTTGTTGGAAAGAGAACTGTTGAAGCCTGGTTTGCTGACTTTATGGCTGTACCCCCCACTTTCTTCCTAGAGATTCCTAGAACACCCTGTACTTCCAAAGCAATTTTAAGGGCATCTGCATAGGAGCCAGGAAAGAGAAGACACTAGAAACGTGGGGCCACCTTCTTGTTTTCTTCTTGGGGAAAGAGAGTGCTCTGACTAGTGTTCCTCTCCACTCAGTGTGCCCTCTCCAGGGTGTGGTGCAAACTGTCTTCATGCTTCCCTTCCATGAGTTTATGTTGTTAACAAGTCCTATGCTCTACCCTCAGTAGTCCTGTGCCCTACCAGAATCACAGCCACTCATGGCTCTTAATGGATACCAAATCCAGGTGCCCGTTAACGAGCTAAAAATATCTGGGTTGGTGAGTGGGAAGAATTGCATTGCTTCACTCAGGAACCCTTTGAACTTGTCATAAACTTCTTCATTGGCCTGGTTGTCCTTATTTTTAAAGCCTTCCTTTTATAATTCGTATTGCTCTGGTTCCAGCTATTTTCTTTCTTTTTCTTTTCTTTTTTTTTTTTTTTTTTGAGACAGAGTCTCAAGCTGTTGCCCTGGGTAGAGTGCTGTAGTGTCATAGCTCACAGCAACTTCAAACTCTTGGGCTCAAGCGATTCTCTTGCCTCAACCTCCCAAGTAGCTGGGACTACAGGCACCTGCCACAATGCCCGGCTATTTTTTGTTGCAGCTGTCATTGCTGTTTAGCAGGCCCGGGCCGGGTTCGAAACTGCCCTGCTCAGTGCATGTGGCTAGCGCTGTAATCACTGTGCTGCAGGCGCTGAGCCCCAGCTATTTTCTAATTATTTATCATCTTCAACCATACATTGAGTACAGAATTGGGGAGGGTACCCCAGGATTTCTCTGTATTCTCTTCTGCTTTCTAGAATCTCATTAATGTTCAAGAACCTTGAGAGACAAAGCTTCACTCTCATCCGCCACCACGCTGTGGTACAGACCAAATATAAGACTCATAGTTGCTTCAAATGGGATTGTGATGGGGGCTTGAGTTTACTCAGTGCAGGCAGACACACAGCCTCACGATTTATAATGAGCACAACATTCTTTATTTAGAGAGGGTGACTGAATGTGAGTCGGCAGCCAAACTCCTACTCCTGAGTGATAATAGTTATTTTTTTTCCTTTGTGTTAAAAGAGATTACTCACAACAGTGCTTTTTTCACAACCATTCCAAATCCCACTCATAAAACTGCGTGGAAATCTTAGAACAAGAAAACAAGGGATTGTGTCAATGCATATAAGTGGTATGTGTATGTGTATGGCATTCTTTGTCTTTTTTTTTTTTGGTTAAGTTTTTGTAAATATGCTGGTACTTTGTGAGCGTATTGATCAGAGGGATCATCAAGGCCCTTAATCAAAATGACTCCAGTTATATTCATTCCCAACCTCACTCAGTGATAGAAATTGGATAGCATTAAACATTACAAATGGTATTCAGAGATTTTTGTTTTAAGCCCAGATCAGTTTATTCCTGATATCCTGAAGATGGTTCCTCTTGATGAAGAAACATAGTGTGCCACTTAGGTTTTTCTTGAACAGTTTTTGTCATGTCTGGTACAGGCAGTCTCTGTTTTTGCACATATGTTCTTGGAAATGTGTTTATAGGTTGAGTATCTGAATGTGGAGTGACAGACTCACTGTTATAAAGAGTATTCCATTTCCATAAACTAAAAAAAAAAAAAAAAAAGCCCAGGAGTTGTAGTTTATGTAGGAGCTTCTTTCCTTGGAAATAGGTAATAGAGCATGACACGGTAGGAGTCTTCATGGGCTCCTTCCTGTGGGGTGAGGGTCGTGAAGGTGGGGAAGTGAAGGGAGGTGCTGGGCTCAGCCAACTGATACTGGATGGACTCTTCAGAGAAGAATGTCCAAGCTTTTTTCTTTTCTGCCCCACATTGGAAGAATAAGAGTTTGTCGTGGGCCATGCAGTAAATAATGTAAGCTGATTAGCAGAAAAATGGTCTGGCCATACTTTTCATGATATCTGACACCACAGATAAGCAAAAAACATGCTCACAAAATCTTATGTAGCCCAGGGGCCACAGGTTGGACACCCCTTGCTCCAGAGCATGGTAGGTGGAGGAAAGGAAGATCTTGAGCTCCAGAGACAGGAATGTGATCAGAAGACCTGAAGAAAGATTGTTGATTCTGATATTGTACATGAAGGCAACAAATTCCCTGACACCTTTTCTGAGACTGATGCCCCTGTGACAGCTTATAGATGATGTTATCATGTGATAGCTTGAAATTATCAGTGGCCAGCTGAAGTAGAAAGACTGAATTTGGCCAGGAATGGTGGCTTACACCTGTAATTCAAGCACTTTGGGAGGCTGAGGTGTGAGGGTCCCTTGAGCTCAGGAGTATGAGACTAAACTGAGCAAGAGCAAGACACCATCTCTATGACAAAAAGAAAAATTGGCCCCACGTGGTAGCACACATTTTTAATCTCAGCTACTCTGTAGGCTGAGGCAGGAGGATTTCTTGAGCACAGGAGTTTGAGATTGCTGTGAGCTGTGATAATAACACTGTGTAACAGAGTGATACCCTGTCCCCCTACCCAAAAAAGACTAAAATCCAGGTAAGATGTTTTGCAGTATGAGTACAAGTGTTGCTAAAACTGCAAAGGGGCTCTGGTCTAGGTCCAGTTGCTCATTGTACGAAGGTCCAATTATTCAGATAATGATGGGAGCAGTGCCTGTGGCTCAAGGAGTAGGGTGCTGGCCCCATATACCAGAGGTGGCAGTTTCAAACCCAGCTCTGGTCAAAAACTGAAAAAAAAAAGAAAAAAAAAAGAGATAACGATATGGAAAGGCATAGGGCTTCCAAATAACTAAAACAGTCCTGACAAAAATGAATAAAGTGAATCACTCGCTACCTAATGTTAAGGCTTACTGTATCTGAGGTAATCAAGACAGTGTGGTATTGGAGAGAGAGACCCACAGATCAATGGTACAAAATAGGGAACCCAGAAATAAACCCATATAGATATGCTCAAATGATTTTTTTTGTTTTTGGGTTTTTTTTTTGAGACAGATCCTCACTGTGTCGCCTTCAGTACGGTGACGTGGTGTCACAGTTCACAGCAACCTCAAACTCTTGGGCTTAAGCGATTCTCTTGCCCCAGCCTACCAAGTAGCTGGGACTACAGGCAGCCGCAACAATGCCCAGCTATTTTTTTGTTGTTGTAGTTGCCATTGTTGTTTAGTAGGTCTGGACCAGGTTGGAACTCGCCAGCCCTGGTGTGTGTGGCTGGTGCCCTACCCACTGAGCCACAGGCACCAAACCTCAGATGATTTTTAATAAAGATGCAAAAGCAATTCAATGGAGGAAGGATAGCTTTTCTAACAAATGGGGCTGCAGCAATAGGCCATTCCTGATGAATCAATGACCCTTGATCTAAATAAAACTCCACCTGATCAAAAATCAACTCAAAATGAGCTATGAACTTAAACGTAAAACATAGCTCTTAGAGAGAAAGTAGACAAAAAAACCCTTTGATGTCTACATCTGGCCAAAGCATCAGATGATCATGCTTTAAATGATCATGAAAGTGGCTCGGTGCCTGTGGCTCAATCGGGTAAGGCACCAGCCACGTACACCTAAGGTGGCGGGTTCAAATCCCCAGCCCGGGCCCGCCAAACAACAACGATGGATGCAACCAAAAAATGGCCGGGCGTTGTGGCGGGCGCCTGTGGTCCCAGCTACTTGGGAGGCGGAGGCAGGAGACTCACTTTGAGCCCAGGAGTTGGAGGTTGCTATGAGCTGTGATGCCATGGCACTCTACCCAGGGGGATAGCTTGAGGCTCCGTCTCAAAAAAAAAAAAAAAAAAAAAAGATCATGAAAGCATCACCCTCAAAAGGGAAAAGTTGCTCAACTTCAGCTCATCAAAATTTAAAACTTTGTCCTGTGAAAATCCATCAGAAGAGAGTGAAAAGACAATATTTGTAAATCACATATTCAATAAAGGACGAGTATCTAGAATATTTTCAAAACCTAAGAGTAAAGATACAAATAAATCACTTAAAAAAGAGGAAAGGGGCCAGACATGGTGGCTCATGCCTGTAATCCCATCAATCCAGGAGGCTGAGGTGGATCACTTGAGCTCATGAATTTGAGACCAGCTTCAGCAAGAGCGAGACCCTGTCTCTTAAAAATAGTCAGGTGTTGTGGTAGGTGCTTCTAGTCCCAGCTACTCTGGAGGCTGAGGCAAGAGAATTGCTTGAGCCCAAGAGTCTGAAGTTGCTATGAGCTATGATGCCATAGCACTCTACCCAGGGGTACAAATTAAGACTCTGTCTCAAAAAAAAAAAAAAAAAGGAAGAAAATAGAAAAATTAGCTGGGCATTGTGTTGGGAGGTTGTAGTCCCAGCTACTTGGGAGGCTGAAGTAGAAGGATTGCTTGAGCCCAAGAGTTTGAGTTTACTGTGAGCTATGATGCCATGGCATTTGACTAAGGGTGACAAAGTGAGAATCTGTCTCAAAAAAAAGAGGGGAGGGAGAAAAAAGCTCATCAAAATCTCATACTGAATATTTTAGAGTTTGGCCCATTTGCTAGAGCTAGTCACATGGTCCCATGTAATTGGAAGGTGGTTAGAAAGTGAAGTCGGCTGTGTGCCCCAAAGGTGAGAAGACTTAGTGTATACTAGTAATGTCTAGCACGTAACCAAGCCTATATTTGTAGATGACAACTCTGATAAGAATTATGATAACAGGCAAAATGTATTAAGCACTTGAATGGGCCAGACATTTTACATGGATCATTTTATATACTCCTTACTGAATCTTTATGAGTTATAATTACCCCCATTTTCTACATGAAAAAACTGAGCTTTAGTTGGATTGAATGACTTTCTAGAAGTCACGGACACAGGAGAGCTGGGATCCTATTTCTTTCTTTTTTTTTTTTTTTTTGCAGTTTTTGGCTGGGGCTGGGTTTGAACCCACCACCTCTGGCATATGGGGCTGGTGCCCTACTCCCTTGAGCCACAGGTGCCACCCTCTGAGATCCTATTTCAACCTGGGCTGGAACCTGGCTGCTTACTCTGTGCTACCTTGCCTCCCTCATGAGAAGGATCCATTGGTGAGGAAGAGAACAGAGTAAACAAGATCAGCTGAAAAGTCAAGTGAGAAATGACGGGATACTTACCAGATCCTGGGGAGGTGGAGATGAGAGGCATTGCAAGGTCAAGGTCTAATGATAGGACTCAGTGATGCATCACATGTGAGAGTAAGGGAGAGGGATTAGTCAACAATAACGGAGTTTTCTAGCATTTTGACTGGGCAAGGTTTGATGCACCACGGGAAGTGGAAAACATGTCAAGTTGGCAGACGGAAACACAGATTCGGAGCTGAGTTGGAGTTGTTAACATAAGAATCTTGCACCTACAGATGACAGTTTATAAGGGTGATGGATAAGATCATCCAGGGAGAAAACTGCGTGGAGTGAGACAAGGGGTAAGTCAACTTTTGGGATGAGGTTAGAGGAGGTGTGTTTGGGATCCTATAGTTTAGGGCAGGAAAGAGAATGAAGAGTAAGGAATCATATGGAACAGAGAGTGTCTGTCAGAGGGACTGAGACCTCTGTCTTCCTGACGACACAGACTTCAGCAACAACTAATTCCCTTTCATGAAAGAGTGTCCACGTCTGGATGTTACAGCATGACCTAATTAGGACTTTGCCTAATAATATATATATATATATATATTTTTTTTTTTTCGATCCAGATGTTAATGAGCTCTAGTGTTCAGTTTTAATCTCTTGGCTTTTAGGAATGTGCATTAAACTGAAAAGATTAGAAACCAGTTGGAAAAATAATCTAAAACATGAAAGAAAATGTGCCACAGGGTAGACAACAATTGAGGTAGAGAACAGAGGTCAGGTGGTGTTTTGTAATTGCCAAAATTCTCAGCTGGACAGAAATTCCAGGTCCGCTTCTATTTTTTTACCTTTTGTTTGTTGGCCCTTTTTATTTCTCCTGAGATAGGTTTTTGCTTTTTTTTTTTTTTGAGACAGAGCCTCATGCAGTTGCGCCCTGGGGTAGAGTGTTTTAGCATCATAGCTCACAGCAACTTCAAACTCTTGGGCTCAAACAATCCTCTTGCCTCAGCCTCCCAAGTAGCTGGGTCTACAGGCACCTGCCACAGTGCCCAGCTAGTTTTTCTGTTTTTAGTAGAGATGAGCTCTCTCTCTTGCTCAGGTTGCTCTTGAATTCCTGAGCTCAGGCAATCTACCCACCTCCGCCTCCCAGAGTGCTAGGATCACAGGCTGGAGCCCCCTTGCCCAGCCAGGTCTTGTTTTTTCACCAAGCCTATTGTGCAGTGGTGTCATCATCATTGACAGTAATCTGACTCCTGGAGTTAAGTGATCTTCCTGCCTCAGGCTCCCAAACAGCTGTTCTACGTGCCTCACCTCGCTCACTAATTGAAAACAAATTTTTTTTAGAGCTGGAGTCTTATTATGTTGCCCAGGCTGGTCTCTTGAGTTCCTGTCCAAGTGATCCTTCTGCCTTAGCCTCCCTAGTTGCTAGGATTATATGTGTGAACCGCCTGTTGGCCTTTGTTAAGGATTAACTCCAGTAGGAAGTCTTCCCTGACAAAAGTGAAGCTATGTCCCCTTTAAATGCCTTTGGTCCTTTGTGTAGCAGGAAACCAACGCAGACAGAAGACTCCAGGCACCAGTTGATTAGAGGAAGCGGGTTGATTCGGCCGGGGGTACTCAGAACACCTGCGTGTTTCCCAAAACCAAGCCCTCCGACTCAATCTCTTGCCTCTCTTTATCCACCGTTCAGGGTGGGAATGCACGTGAGGGTCATAAGACAGAGAGACATGACATTATCCTCAAGGTTCGAGGCTCAAGGGGGAAGGTCAGATTTGCCCCTGTCCTTGAGACCGGTGGGACCACCTGCCCCAAAGGCAATAGAAACCCCAGGAAGTTACTAGGTTACAATCTAGGTCCCGAGTATGTCAGGGGAGAAACACGCAGACAGCAGAAATGCCTGCGGCTTGGCTGAGATCTACACAGAGTGGCTAGGATAGATAGATTCTTTTAGTTCTGCTTTTACTTTCTTGCCTCAATTTGTACTTTCTACTGAGAATTTATAAGGTGTGTATGCTCAGAGGCAGGTTAACATTAACACCATGACAGTAGTGAGGTTTCAACTTCCTGGTCCCTTACTTGCTCAGGCTTCTGTGGGTGTTGGGATTTACAGGGAGGTGAAAGGTGACTTAAATGGGAGGGGAAGCCAGGTTGTAACCAGAATGCATTTATAGGAAAGCATTTCTGATAAAGTGCCTAAAGGCTCATGTCTGTACTCCTAGCACTGTGAAAGGCTGAGGCAGGAGGATGACTGGAGGCCAGGAGTTTGAGATCAGCCTGAGCAACATGGTGAGACCTTGTGTCTACAAAACATTTTTAAAAAATGAGCTGGGTATGGTGGCACATACCTATAGTTCCAGCTACTCAGAAGGTTGAGGCAAGAGGACTGCTTGAGCCCAGGAGTTTGAGACTGCAGTGAGTTATGATGATGCCACTGCATTTTAGCCCAGGTGACAGAGCAAGATCCTGTCTCAAAAAGTAAAAAAAAAAAAATTGCCTAAAGATATGTTAGAACAAATGAATCTGAATCTCCAAGTCTTTGGTAGTTTGTAATGATTTATTTTCTCACTACAAATACTCACCTTCATACTTAATTTTTCATTCCTGCAAAATCTTATGAGAGCCATATAACAAAACCCGGATCTGCCTTGTATGTGATATTTTTCATTATTAGTTACTAGTGAGCAAATTGCCATAATCCAATATGGCATCCATCCATATCTTATCCAATATCTTATCCATCTTTTGCAGGTCTGGGGCAGTGCCTTGCTCATGGCAAACTATAAAAGATGTTTGTTGAATGAATTAACGTGAAAGAGTAAATCACGAGCTAAGAAAAATGTAGTTTTGGAGCAGCAGCATGGCCCCAGGTGCTAAGAAGCACAACCAGGAACGGCCCTGTGGTTGGGAAGATAAGATCAAAAGAAGAAAAATTCTCAGGTTTTTCAGTTTTGTCTGGAGAAGTGTGGCCTAGTACTTATGGCACTAGTCACGTTTTCCAATAGTTTAATATAGCAGATGCTTCAGAAATAATTAGTATGTACCTTCCCTGTACAGGCTACAAAGTGTTGTGTTAGACAGTCATAGAAATGGGATTATATTAGAGTTAGGTTCTCTACTCTAAAATTTTACATTCTTTCATTCAAGATTGGGTCAGAGGTAGTTGCTTTATTTTTATTTATTTATTTTTTGAGACAGTGTCACTTTGTTGCCCTTGGTAGGGTGCTGTGGGGTCACTGCTCACAGCAACCTCAAACTCTTGGGCTTAAGTGGTTCTCTTGCCTCAGCCTCCCAAGTAGCTGGGACTACAGGTGCCTGCCACAACACTCGGCTATTTTTTTTGTTGTTGCAGTTGTCATTGTTGTTTTCGCTGGCTCTGGCCAGGTTTGAACCTCGGTGTATGTGGCCAGCGCTTTACCCACTGAGCTATGGGTGCTGCCCAGTATTTGCTTTAAGAGTTGTATGTGATAAGAGCCTAACTCAAGGTTCCTGTTTAAAGAAGCAGGACAAAGATCAGGTGTTAAAAGTCTGTACACTACAGGAAACTGAAAGGTGGTGTGTTTCCATTTTATGAGGAAAAAAGCAGAAAAAATTTCACTAAACCCTGTTTTCTTCTTTAAAAAAATCTTCTCATTTTATCTTTTGTAATTGAGCATCAGTGTTTCTTGTCTTCTAATTTAGCTTTGTTTTTATGTGTTGATAGATGTGAAAAATGCCACTAAGAGAAAAAGGATTCTGTCTTCTAATCCATTACACTATTTAAATCTTTAAAGTTATTGTCTGCATTTCCTTAGGTCAGTGGTTCTTAACCTTCCTAATGCTGTGACCCTTTAATACAGTTACTCATGTTGTGGTGACCCCCAACCATAAAATTATTTTCGTTGCTACTTCATAACTATAATTTTTCTACTGTTATGAATCATAATGTAAATATCTGATATGCAGGATGTATTTAGGCAACCCCTGTGAAAGGGTCGTTTGACCCCCAAAGAGGTTGAGACCCACAGGTTGAGAACCGCTGACTTAGGTCTTTAAAAATTCTCTCATCAATAATATGTAGTTTTCAGCATAGTGGTTTTGTAAATCTTTTTTAAAGGATTTATTTCTATGTACTTGATGTACTTAATATGAGATGTAAATTGTATTTTTAAAATAACTAGATAAAAATGCCACTTGGAAGAAAAGTGAGAAACACTGAGGAACATGAGTTTGGATTAATTGGAGGTTAAATTATTTCCGGCCTAGGCATATTGTGCTAGGACAAATCTTTATCTAAGAAAACAGAAAAAAGATAAGAATAGAGAAAAAACTGGCATATATTTTATATTCTTTATTATTGGATCAGCTTGTAAATAAATAAGTAAATGTTGGTATTTCCTAAGTCAATCCTAGTTCAATGTCACAATTAGGGATGGCTAAAAGTAAGGTTTTCTGTTGTCAAAGGAGAAAAGGAGAATGGATGGTTATCTATAAAGTGGGAATCAAAACAGTATCTATCTGGGCACGGTGGCCTGTGCTAGGATACCTGTAATCCTAGCACTCTGGGAGGCTGAGGTGTGTGACTTGCCCCTGAGCTCAGGAGTTGGAGACAAGAATGAGCAAAGAGTGAGATCTCATCTCTCCTAAAAAAAAAAAAAAAAAAAAAAAAGGAAAGAAAGAAAAACTAGCTGGGCATTGTGGTGGTCACTTGTAGTCCCAGCTACTTTGGAGACTGAGATAAGAGAATCGCTTGAGCCCAGGAGAATGAGGTTGCTGTGAACTATGACACCACAGCACTCTACCTAGGGCAATGGAGTGAGATTCTGTCTCAAAAAAAAAAAAAAAATTAAAGACTTCAAATTGTCTCCCAATATCCATTCCCAACATCTCAGTTATACCGCCCTCTGAGTTTTGCTATTCATGCAACAACCCAGCTAACAAATTTTTTTATTTTCCCTCTTGCATGTGACTGCATTATGTCTAATGAGATGTGAGAATCAATGTGTATGACTTCTAGATAATGTACTCAGAAGGATACACTATGCTTTTCACTTCCTCTGCCCCTATCCTGTAGACTGGAATTTGGAATTTTAAATAGTGACAAGCCAGCTTTGACCATGTGGGTGAAGGCAACCCTGCTGAGCATGGGTAAACAACAAAATATGAGGAACTTGGGCTGGTAGGTGACATTGAGTCATTCAGACTTGCTGGACCACTTCCCAACCTTGACCTTAAGCCAGAACATAGTAAATCTTTTCTGTTATTTAGAATTTTATAAATTTAAAGTTAGAAAATTTTGCTGTCTGTCAAATTGACATCCAAAATATTACCTAAGAAGACAATCATATATACACACACAGACACAAATGTACATACACACACATATATTCATATATATGTATGTATGTACCAGCCAGGATTCTTAGTTACAAGCAACAGAAATAATTTCTTGATAACTGAGGCAAAGAAAGACTTCATTAAAAGGATATTCAAAGCGTGTTCTTTTCCAGAAGGTGCAGAGAACTAAGTCTGAGGCTTCACAACCAGAAACTATGCCCAATATCATGCCACAGTGCAGGTCCTATGAAGACACCACCTTTGGTCACAGATGCTTCGGTGTCTTTGTTCATTGGCGCTCACCACCTTCACTAGAACTGTTGCTACATCTGCCTCTGGAAGTTGCTTCTGGCAGCTCCCATTGTCGTTGGTCATCTCCAGGACAGATTCTGTAGGATGCCCGCTGGTTCATGGACCATTCAACACCTTGGTTGAGATTGGTGGAACATAGATTGATGGAACATAGGTCATAGCTTATACCCTAGCTACAAAGGAGTATGGAGAAGCAAGTCTCTGGCACTTTCAGCTTTTCAAGCAGGAGGTAGCTTTGTCTTAAAGGGTTAGAGTTTCCTGAATGCAGAATTTTATTTTATTTTGTTTTATTTGGGACAGAGCCTCAAGCTGTCGCCCTGGGTAGAATACCGTGGCATCACAGCTCACAGTAACCTCCAACTCCTCTGCTCAAGCGATTCTCCTGCCTCCGCCTCCCAAGTAGCTGGGATTACAGGCACCTGCCACAATGCCAGGCTATTTTTTGGTTGCAGCTGTCATTGTTGTTTGGTGAGTCTGGGCTGGATTTGAACCCGCCAGCTCAGGTATATGTGGCTGGCGCCTTAGCTGCTTGAGCCACAGGTGCTGAGCCCCGAATGCAGAATTTTAAATGCTCAGTGGCTGAAGCAAATGGCAGATGTCTAGTGGCTCATGCTTCCATCTAGTGATCTCTAAACAGAACTTCACTACAGGATTGAGGGACAATCTTTGTATGCTTCTTGTTTTATTCATTTTATTATTTATTATTATTATTTTTTTTGAGGCAAGGTCTCACTCTGTTGTCCAGGTTAGTGTGCAGTGGCGTCATCATAGCTCATTTCAACCTCAAACTCCTGGGCTCAAGTGATCCTCCTGCCTCAGCCTCCCGAGTAGCTGGGACTACAGGCACACCACCATACCCGGCTAATTATTCTACTATTTTGTAGAGACAAGGTCTTACTCTTGCTGAGGGTGGTCTTAAACTCCTGGACTCAAGTGATTCTCCCAGCTCAGCCTCCCAAAGTGCTAGTATTACAAGTGTGAGCCATTGCACCTGGCTGTATGGTTTTTAGTTTGTTATTCAGAGAAGTGGGTGATGGTGAGAAGGGACACTTATTAAGCATAGACTATAGGCACTTAGCCAGCTGTTGGCCATTTAGTGACGAATGAGATGCTATTCCTATCTTCTAAAGCCCAGAGTCCAATGGCTGAGATAAAACTCACATAGATTAAAAAATCTATATATTATCATTTTAAAGGTTAAAATAGTTATATTATTTTTCTAGTTTTCTAATTTTAAGAGTAATATTCATTGTGAAATAATGTAAACAATAGAGAGATTCATGAAGAATAAAGTAAAAAACATTCTAAAGCCTACCACTCAGAGAAAACCAGTACTGTTACTATTTTGGTAAAAATTAATTCTGATTCTTTTTACATATACATGTACATGCATGTTTTACATAAATAGAAGGATATGATTGTAATTTTATAATGTCTTCATTCAACACTTCAGAATTTCCAAAAGTTAAAAAAAATGACTCTACTATAAACATATAGAAAGTACATGTTAAAAATGGATTTAACTCATTAATAAGGGAGTCAGCAGGATACTAATGCTGGTTCAAAGGAGCATAGGAGAGACCTAGGTGTCTACAAAAAATAGAAAGAATGTAAACTGAGGTTGCTAAGTGGATGTAAAACTGATTAATGTATTACAGGGCAATACTACAAATTTAACCTTTATGAAAACCTTTCTTTTTTGAGACAGAGCCTCAATCTGTCCCCCTGGGTAGAGTGCATCACAGCTCACAGCAACCTCCAACTCCTGGGCTCAAGCGAGTCTCCTGCCTCAACCTCCCAAGAAGCTGGGACCACAGGCGCCCGTCACAATGCCTGGCTATTTTTTTTTTTGGTCAAGCTGACATCGTTGTTTTGGCAGGCCCCGGCTGGATTCAAACCCACCACCTTAGGTGTATGTGGCTGGTGCCTTAGCCACTTGAGCCACAGGTGCCGAGCCTCTTTTTTTTTTGAAACGAGGTCTCACTCTGTTGTCCAGGCTGAAGTGCAGTACCTTCTTCACAGCTGACTATAACCTCAAACTTCTGGACTCAACCAATCCTCCTGTCTCAGCCTCCTGAGTAGTAGGGACTGTAGATGCATGCCATTACACTCAGCTAGTTTTTCTATTTTTTATTTTGCTGATGTGGGGTGTTTCACTCTTGCTAATACTGGTCTGGAACTCTTGGCTTAGACAAAAAACAAAACACTGTTGTCTTCCATATGATGAGCAGGCATCCAAATTCTTGGTTTGCCATCATTGAATGCTGGCTTCCCAAACATCAGCAATACCACCTGTTTATAAGACCTAGCTGAGTTTATTGTGTACCCTATTGAGAGAGAATACCCCAAAGAGAACTTGGCAGGGGGGAGACAAAGTAGGAATTCAGAATGCCAGCTTGGTTTTAGGTGGGAATCTCACTGTGGGCACTTTATGAGGACATGGTAGGGATCATGACAAAAACTATTTAGGTCAGGTGCAAATAGCAAGGAGAGGATTTAGGGGATGAGGCGAGTGAGACTATTGGGGAGTGAATGCGTCTCTCCTATAGTTCCTCACTGAAGAATACCTTTGTTTCAGCAAGAGTCTCCTGAATAGTAAAGTAACAGCAATGAAAGTCATGGAATGATAAAATCCCGTTAATGGAGATAGCTATATATGTGTATGTCAGAAGTGGTGTTAGATAGTTTCAGTTCTCAATAAATTTACACTTTTAAAAATCCTCTCCCAATTTTTTTTTTAAACACAGAGTCTGACTCTGTTGCCCAAGCTGGAGTCAGTGGTATGATCACAGCTCACTGTAATGTGGAATATGAGGACATCCTCTTGCCTCTTTAGTAGCTGGAACTACAGGTGTGCACCATTCCATCAGCTAATTTTTTATTTTTGTAGAAATGGGGTCTCACTATATTGCCCAGGCTGGTCTTGAACTCCTGGCCTCAAGAGATCCTCTAGCCTCAGCCTCTCATAGCACTGGAATTATTAAATCTGAGCCATTATACCTAGCTCCCCTACTTGTTTTTTTTTTTTTTCACATGACTCTGAATCAGTTAGGGGCAGGCACTCAGTGGAGACTGCAGCTCTCTCCTCCTCTGTGTGATGGTAGAGGGAAGGGCAAGATCACTTCCAGTGCCCCCTTAGTGCTGTGTGGTCTCTTTGGCTGGATGTAGAAGCTAAATTGACACAGGGTGATTAATAAGATAAAAGCATACACATCTTATTAGTTTTATGTATACAAAGAGATCTTCACAGAAAAGTGAAATCAATGAAGTGAAGAAGTGATAGGACAAGGGGGATCTGGCTAGGGATAGTAAATTTTAGGGACGTCACTAGGAGAACAGTGGGGGCATGACAGCTAGTGGCAAGAGGATGTCCTCCTTGCAGGTACTGGAGCCTTTGCCTGTCCTGGCATCCAGGTCACATTTGTGGGTATTCTACTATCTCTGGACCTAGAAGGCAGTCGGGATCTGGCATCTAGGAGGTAGCATGGTGCTTTGAAGAAAGCGCTATATCCGTTCATACAGTGCTCATTGCAGCACAAATGGGTGCACTCTTCCTAATGGGTAATTTAGCCAGTTAGAGTAAAAGTCTTGCAAAATGTATACCGTGTAAGAGTTAGGATTAGGTTCAGCTCCAATAACTGAACCCCCAAATCACAATGATTTAAACATCATGGGAGTTTATACTAATTACTCTTATATAAAATTCCAAGATTGGTCCAGAGTTGCTACATGTTTTACCTCAAAGAAGGATATAGGTTTTTTCCAACTCAATTTTGAACCAGTTTCCAGGCACAGGATGGATACATACAATGAAGGATGTGACCAAAGAAGAAGAGGCTCAAAGGGCACATAAGAAAGGGACCTGAGACTCGGCACCTGTAGCGCAGTGGCTACGGCACCAGCCACATACACCAGAGCTGGTAGGTTCGAATCCAGCCAAGGCCTGCCAAACAACAATGACAACTACAACTAAAAAATAGCCTGGTGTTGTGGCGGGTGCATGTAGTCCCAGCTGCTTGGGAGGCTGAGGCAAGAGAATTGCTTAAGTCTGAGAGTTTGAGGTTGCTGTGAGCTGTGATGCCATCACACTCTACTGAGAGTGACATAGTGAGACTCTGTTTCAAAAAAAAGAAAGGGACCTGAAAGCTACCACAAGGGAGTTTTGCTCACTTCTTATTGAGAAGACCTTAGCCACTTAGTCACGCCTAGCTGCAAGGGACACTGGGAAATGTGATTTATTTCTGATGGCTGTGTATCTGACCAAAAATTTTGGAGGAAGGGGTAAAGAATATTGGGGAACAATCAATGCCGTTCTGTGCCTTGCTTATTTCACTTAATATATCTTGGTGATGATTCAATATCAGTACTTCAAGAGATTCCTTATTTCATTTTTTTAAGGCTGATTAACACTTTCCTGTTTAGAAGTAGCAGAAGGTATTTAGCCAATCCCTTGTTGATGAATATTTAGTTTCCAAATTTGCATTATTAAAAATATTATCACAATGAGTAACCTCGTGCAGAGGTAGTTTCACACACACACACACGTATATAGTGGAAACTCTGTAAATTGACCTCCCCAAAGGACTGTAACAACCTGGTCAACATATGGAGCTGGTTAATGTACTGACACGTATAGGTGTTGCATGTCTGGTCTATGAAAATTAGGTCAGGTAGTCAATGTAGACAGGGGGTCAGCTATGGAGGTTCTACTGTATGTATACATATATGTTTATAAGACAAATGACCAGATATGGGGTTGCTGGGAATTTTGGTAGATTATTGCCAAACTGTTCTTACTAGAGTGATAGCAATGAAAATTTCAGTAGCAATAATAACACTTTCCAACACAGCACTTTTTCAAACTTTTTAATATTTGTTTGTCTGATAGTTAATATGCACTTTTAAAATAAGCCAGGTGCCATGGTGCATGCCTATACTCAGGAGGCTGAGGTAGGAGGATCGCGTGGGAGGATTGCTTGGGGCCAAGGCTGTAGTGCACTATGATTACACCTGGCCAACACAGCAAGGCCCCATCCCTATCAGAAAAAAAAAAAAAATTGAAAAAAGTTCTATGATTAAAAATTTTTGAAGGGTAGCAGTAATATACAACCTCAAAATATGCCATTTTGACATGAGGATTATTTCAAGCTGAAGGCAATTGAGAAGAAGCAGATACAAGAAGAGTTCTCTACCCTCCCTCTATTTGCCTGTGAGCAGGATAAAAATTTGTAAAGGTGGCTCGGCACCTGTGGCTCAATCGGCTAAGGTGCCAGCCACGTACACCTAAGGTGGCGGGTTCGAATCCCCAGCCCGGCCCGCCAAATGACAATGATGGCTGCAACCAAAAGATAGCCGGACGTTGTGGCGGGCACCTGTGGTCCCAGCTACTTGGAAGATGGAAGCAGGAGACTCGCTTGAGCCCAGGAGTTGGAGGTTGCTATGAGCTGTGATGCCATGGCACTCTACCCAGGGGAATAGCTTGAGGCTCTGTCTCAAAAAAAAAAAAAAAAAATTTGTAAAGGTGTCTACTCACCAGCACAGAAGTTAATCACTGGAGACAACTCCTGACCTTTATTAGCCCAGAGATGGCAGCAGAGGAGTCTACATCATGAACTTCCTAACTAACCCTTATCTTTTATTAGTTCCCCCATATATTTACCTTTCCATAATTTGTTACCCCTAGAAGCTCAATGTCCTTTTCTTTTGTCTTATCGCTTCTCCAAAAATCTATTGTTCTTTCCTTACCATGCTGTAGAAGCCCAAGTTCTAACCACCCCTTTGAGTTACTCATCACTGAGAACTCCCATGTGTATATTGGGAGCGTATGTTAGTAAACTTGTTTGTTTTTCTCTTGTTCATCTGTCAGTCTAATTTTATAGGGCCCCAGCCACCGAGTTCTATAGATGAACAGAGAGAGAAAGGAAATTTTTTCTGGTCTGTATTTCTTACATGCATCTTTGCACCCTTGATGGCTTATCTCTAAAAGACAAGATCCTGGAGAAGAATTATCAGATCAAAAGGGGTGCCACATTTTAAACTCTTAATCCTTGTTGCCAAACTGGTTTCCAGGAAGATAAGCTAATGTTCTCATTTCCTCTTAACCAAGCTTGAAAAGAGATTCCTTTAATAGACTGTAATGAGGTAAAGTGCAGTGGATAGGAGGCTAACTCTTAACAAACCAGAGTTTGAGTTGGGAATCTTTTAGATTCTCTGAATAGTATTGATTTTTTTTAATCTGTTGGTTAACTTGGCTGAACACCAACAGTAAACACCCTTTCCCCCTGCAGTGAGTGGCCGCTTAAATTTCAGTTCAGTTCTTTGAACCTTAGCTGGGCAGCTTGGAGTCAGCTTCACATGTACATGGTCTAGGCGTCAGCCAGAGGTTTGGTCAAAAGAACTTATACCCAGAGGTTGGAGCCTCTCCTCACCACCTCTTTTTCTTGAATTTCCCTGCTCAGTTTCCAGCTGCTGTGGTTGCCTCAAATTCTGTATCTGAGTTCTTTGAACTAGTAAACCTGCACATGTTTGAGCCTCAGCCTTGGTGCAACATGGGGTCTGCCCTCATCCTAATGTCCCCCTCCCCATTTTAGAAACTGCTCTTCTGGGGTCTCTCTGCCACACATTCAGGTTGTTATGGGCTCTTTTTCTTTCGGGGGTGGATGCAGAGTTTATAGTTGTTACCTGCAGCAGTGCTGGCATCATAGGAGCTCCTCAGCCATGACTGGAAGTATAATTTTCAAGACCTCTTGTTCCCTTTTCTACATGGTTTTTCTCCTTAGCACTTATCTATACTTTACGTACTATAATTACTTTTTCATACTATTTCTTTTCTCTTTCCCCTACTAGCATGTAAACTGCATAAGGGTTGGAGTCTTGCCTGATTATGTCCATTGCTGTATTCCCAGTGCCCAGACCCAGAGTAGCAGAGCTGATATCAGAAAAATTTAACTATCAGTATGGCATGGATCTCAAAATAGATGCCAAGCCAGTCAGAAACATTCCCGCGTGTCAATACTAGTGTAATCCATAACAGTGATTTGAGCTGTATATCAGCCCCACAGAATAGGTATTAAATGAATGAACTGAACCATTTTTTTTGTACATGTAGGCAAGTGTTCTTTGAAAGCATGGAGGTTCTATGAAGTCTTATGTTCTGGTTGCTGGAAAGAGAACATTGAATAACATAAAATGAACTATTTAAAATTATACCGTTTAGTGGTATTTAGTATACTCATAATGTTGTGCAACCACTAGATCTAGCTCCAAAACTGTTTCATCACCTCCAAAAGAGACTCTGTACCGATTAAAAAGTTACTCCCTATTCCCTTTCCCCTCAGCTCAGGAAACCATTAATCTTCTTTCTGTCTTTATAGATAAATATCTGTTGTGGATATTTCATATAAATGGAATCATGCAATATGTGGTTTTAGTTAGGGTAATGTTTTTGAAGTTCATCCAGGTGGTAACACATGTCAGTTCCGTTTTATAGCTGAGTAATATTCCATTGTATGAATGTACCACAGTTGTTTATCCATTCATCTGTTGAAGGATATTTGGGTTAATTCCACCTTTTGGCTTTTGTGAATAGTGCTGCCATTGACATTCATGTACAAGCATTGTTTGAACACCTGCTTTCAGTTCTTTTTGATATATATCCAGGATTAGAATTGCTGAGCCCAGCTCCTTATGGTATACAGTTAGGTTATTGAAATCTTTCTTCTCTTTAATATAGAGATCCTATCCTTTTTTCACAGACTAAATATTTTTTATATTATTCTTCCAAATAACCTTTTGGACTTTGATGAACTTTTCTGAAATTATTTTGACGTTCTTCATGGTACAACATCTATGATTTTTTTTTTCTAGATTGCCTGTGCATGAACAGTGCCATAAAAATACATTGTGAGTACACCAAGGATCTATGTTTCTAAAGGTCTTGGAACTGCCAGATAGTGACAAAATAAACAGCATTATGGTGGGAGGTGATTGATAGGGGAGCTTACAAGCTTCTGGGTTATGTTTGTTATACTAGATGGCTTTGGGGTATTTATACATTTCCTAATATCTTAAAAAAAAAAATCCAGACCATGGTTATATCCTTTCTAAAATAGCCTTCAGGCAAGGTCCTTTACATTTAGTTTATCCTCACTGAGAAATGACTTTGGGTAAGTCATCTACTATCTCTGAGCCTCCAGTTCAGTTCATTATCTGTAAGATGTAAGCCCTGCTATCTCATAGGGTTGTTGTAAAGGTGCTTAAGAGACAAGAAAACAGGTAATGCATACAGAAATGATAGTGTCCTGCCCTCTGAGCCCAGGCATAACTGCTGAGCTAGATCAGAGACTCTCAGACTATACCTGAGGCCCATCAGCTTGGAGCCTGCCTTCCATCAGTATGTTTACAGAGAAAGTTCTCTGCTAGGAAATCAATGGGGATTCTCTTAAAATTCTCCCTCTCCCCAACATATTACCTAGTAGGACATCTTCGAACAATTACTTGAGAGACCCCCTAATAATTTGGGAATACTTCCAGTCACTGCATCCTAGTTTTCATTGTAACTGTGGGTAAGGAGGTCTTTCTTCAGTTCAGTCTCTAGAATCCCAGAATTTATAGAGAAGGTTATATATTAAGTTGCACACAAACTTTATGGCCACCCTGTACTTTAACTTCTCATTCTGTATCTCTCTCTCTCCCACACCCCCCCCCCCCAAAAGAAAGGAAGTAGATTATTCAAGATCAAAAACCCAGGTCTCAGCTGGGAACAGTGGCTCAAGCCTGTAATCTCAGCCCTTGAAAAGATGAGGTGAGAAGATCACTTGAGACCAGGAGTTTGAAGCCAGCCTGGGCTTAAGACCCTGTTGCTACAAAAAATAAGAAAAATTAGCCAGATGTGGTGGTGTGAACCTGTAGTCCCAGCTAATTGGGAGGCTGAGGTAGGAGGATCACTTAAGCCCAGGAGTTTAAGGCTGCAACGAGCTATGATTGTGTCACTGTACTCTGGCCTGGGTGACAAAGTGAGACCCTGTCTCAAAAACAAACAAACCAACCAACCAACCAACCCAGGCCTCAAGGAGCTAGTAGATAAGGCTTTATTATTGGTGGTCAGATACTTGTAGGAGTAAGGCTGTGGCTTAGAATATTGAGAACCTATCTTTTTTTTTTTCTTAATGACAATTGGGTAAAATAAAAATTTATTTATTTATTTAGACGGAGTCTCTACTCTGTTGCCCTGGGTAGAGTGCTATTGTAACATAGCTCACCACAACCTCAAAACCTTCAGTCAAATGATCCTGTTGCCGCAGCCACTTGAGTAGCTGAGACTATAGGTGCATGCCACATGCTCAGCTAGTTTTTCTATTTTTAGTAGGGATTAAGTCTTGCTCTTGCTCAGGCTGGTCTCCAACTCCTGAGCTCAAGCAATCCACCTGCCTCAGCTTCCCAGAGTGCTAGGATTGTAGGCATGAGCCACTGTGCCTGACCTAAAATAAAAATGTATAAACATAAAATAAAGTGGTTTTGTTGAGTCCCAGGAAAAAAGGTATATTCTTACCACTTAGATTATTTCTCTTATCGTTGGAACAATATCAATGAAAAAATTGTGAGAGCTTTCCTTTAGAACAAATGTTAATGTTAGACCATGTTTGCTAAACACTATGTAGCAACATACCTTAGTCCATTCAGGCAGCTATAAAAAATACCTTATAGTGGGTAATTTGTAAACAATAGAAATTTACATCCCAGTTCTGAGGCTGGGATGTTCAAGTTCAAGATGCTAGCAGATTTGGTGTCTGGTGAAGATTCAACCTCTGCTTTATAGATGCCTCTTCTTGCTGCATTCTCAAGTGTTAAATGGTGGAAGGGGAGAGGTAGCTCCCTTCAATCTCTTTTTTATTTTTTGACCCAGAGTCTTATTCTGTTGTTCAGGCTAGAGTGCCCTGGCATCAGCCTTGCTCACAGCCACCTCAAACTCCTGGGTTTCAAGCCATCCTCCTGCCTCGATCTACTGAGTAGCTGGGACTACATGCACCCATGACAATGCTTGGCTAATTTTTCTCTACTTTTAGTAGAAATGGCATCTTACTCTTGATCAGCTTGGTCTTGAACTCCTGAGCCCCAGGGATCCTCTTGCCTCTGCCTTCCAGAATGCTAGGATTATAGGAATGGCCATCTTGCCCAGCCCCTTTGATCTCTTTTACAAGGGCACTATTTCCGTTTGTAAAAATAGAGTCCTCTTGACTAAATCATTTCCCGAAGGGCCCCACTTCTTCTTTTCTTTTTTCTTTTTCCTGTTTTTCTTAGAGACAGGGTTTTACCCTCTTACCCAGGCAGGAGTGCAGTAGCACAATCATAGCTAACTGTAGCATCCAACTCCTGGGTTCAGATGATCTTCCTGCCTGAGCCTTTCAAGTAGCAGAGCTTATAGATGTGTACTGTTACACCTGGCTAATTTTTAATTTTTCTTTTTTGGGATAGATGGGTGTCTCAGTATGTTGCCTGGCTGGTTTCAAAATTCCTGTCCTCAAGAGATCTTCCCACCTGAGGTCCCAAAGTGCTGGGATTACAGGTATGAGCCAGCCACTGAACCTAGTTAGTGACTCTTCCTTTCACTTGAACTCTTAGAGGCCATTGTAGTGTTATTAATTTGCCTAATTTCGATATTTTTGAGTCAGGGAATAGGGAGGCCTGAGGAGAGGGAGAGAGATAGAAGAACTGCTTGTCTGTGGCAGCGTTTATCAATTTAGTTCACTATCTAATATGGGAATGGTCCTAGGTACCCCAAAACAAATACAATAGTAACATCAAAGATTACTGATCACAGGTTACCATATAGATGACCATACCATGTTATATAGATATAAACATAATGAAAGATTTAAAATACTGTGAAAATTATTAAAATGCGACACAGAGACACAAAGTGAGCACCTGATGTTGGAAAAATAGCATAGATAGACTTGGTTACCCTGGTGTTGCCACAGATGTAAAGACACAGTTTCTGTAAAGCACATTAAATGAAGCACGTTAAGAGAAGTGTGATAACATGAGGTATGCTTGTAGTTTGCATAATTGCTCCAAGTGGGCTCTTTGTACTGGTCCAATATTCATCAGAGGTTCTAAAATGACTTTGCTGGAGTGATTGGGAGTGAGTATGAGAACCAAGAATATCTAGTAATCCTTGGAATTAAATACTTACACATTTTGATTTAGGTAGGCTTGCATATAACAGAAAACTCAATATAACAGTAGTAGCTTGCATAAGATTATTACCAGATATATCATTCATGTAATAGAAGCCTGGAAGTTGGTAGTTCAGGGACTTGTATGGCAGCACCACGGATATAGGAACTCAGACTCCATCTGTCTTTTTGTTCTATTCTTCTAGTTTAAGGCTTCTATTATCAAGGTATTAACTTATGGTGCAAAAGGGCTGTGACAGCTCCAATCATCACATCTGTTTTAGGCTGTGGGAAGGAGGAAGAGCAAAAGGGCACATGCTCTAGTTGAGTCATTTCCCTTCAAAATAGCCCTCCTATATGTGAAATATATTTCATTGGCCAGAGTTTAGACACATTGGCCATTCCTAATTGTAAAGGAGTCCTTTGAAACTAACTTTTTAGCCAGGAGTATGTTGCCCTTTATAAAGTCAGGTTGTCTTACTAATGGAGCCTGGGGAGAACGAACAGCAGGTGGTAATGAGCCATATCTGCCACAGATTCCCTATTTATTCTTATTGGTCTTGTTTTTAAATCGTCAACACTCTTCCCTGAGATCAAATGTTGCCAAAGTTCTTCTTTGTGTCGTCGGTCTTTTCTTTGGGTCTCACTTTCTTTATCTGAGAAAATGGTGTTACTCTAAAAAGATTTTGTGAAAATAAATAGGAAATGATTGGAAAGAGTATATATATGAAAAAAGAGTACACGCACACACACACACATATATGAAAAAAGTGAACATACAACTCTTAAGTGGGGCAAAATTAATGTTTACTCAACTCCCAGTCTCCATTAAGTCATAAGGTTTTTTTCCCCTAGCATGGGGAAAACCTCTCTCAGGGACATGAATTATTTCTCTTGAGCTCACTGAGGGACTTCTAAGTGCTTACCTCTTCTATAGTTTTGAAAAAATGAGCAGGCATTAAATATAGTGATCATGCTTGCCACATTACTCTAGAAAACAATATTTACATTTTAGACTACATACAATTTGTATTCTTTAACTCTCATTATTATTGGATTATGCTAAAACATTAGTATTGCTAGGTCCAAACAATAACCCTTTTTTTTTTTTTTTTTTTTTTGAGATGGAGCCTCAAGCTATCCCCCTGGGTAGAGTGCCATGGCATCACAGCTCATAGCAACCTCCAACTCCTGGGCTCAAACGAGTCTCCTGCCTCCACCTCCCAATTAGCTGGGACCACAGGCGCC